>JAJIZL010094080.1:0-11866 GCA_023969395.1 Amblyomma maculatum | reverse complement strand
AAAATAACGTGCTCACGTTTCACGATGCCAATAGCACACTTAATATTGTCACGACTGAAGAAGCCGTAGATGTGAGAGTAGGCGTTGTGCGGATGTACAGGTTCGTACCAACCAACTCACGAAGTGTTCTTCGAATCTTCGAACTTTCTCCAGCCCAAACGTTCTCCGCGTAACAATCACAGGTTCCTCATGTTTGCATTTCGGCGCGGAAGCCGCGGGATGCAATGCAATTTATGTCGAATCATATCTTCAAGGTCTTGTTAAGACGCTCTGTTAGACCGTTTGTTTGCGGATTGTATGCGGTGGTTATTCAATGTTCTTTATTGATCAGTGTTAGGATAGCCCGTAAAAGCTAAGCAGTGAATGCCTTCCTCTGGTTAGTGATCATGCCAGATAGAGCATCATGTGTAAGAACGACGTAATGCATAAAAAACTGCGCCATATCAGCGGCAGTACGTAGCGCAAAGGCATTCATTTTAGCGAAGCAAGTCAAGTAGTCTGTGGCAACTACAATCCACTTATATCCGTTCGACGATAAAGGAAAGCGCCCAAAGAGGTCTATGGTCAAATTGTCGAAAAGTATATGCGGGGGCTTGATAGACTGTAGCATGCCAGGAGATGAAAGTGCAAGTTCCTTCCGCCGCTGACATTGGCAGCCGGTACGTACGTAATGCTTGACGTTTCCACTTGGGACACAATCTGTGGCCAGCAATAATTTTTCTGGACAGAGAGAGTTCGCGAGATGCCAAGATAACCAGAGGTCGATTTTTTATGATGTGCAGGAGGCCTTTATTTCTTAAATGAAATCATAGGACGAGAAGGTAAATTTTTGCACTGGCAGCAGAATTTTTTTGTAAAAGACGCCGCTTTCTAGTCAGAAGGACAAAAGCCCAAAAGCTAGGTGCTGGGAAAAACCAGATGCCCTCCTTCGAGATGATCGATGAGTATAGTCGTACAGTAGTGCTTTCTTAGGGGCTCCATCGGTGGCCCACGTTGGACATACTGTGTACCGGCGGAATTTAGTCTACATTCTGCTACATACATTCAGACTGAACTAAATGCATAATTTATGAAAGGGCAAAAAGCCATTCTGATTCATTGTCCTACAATAAGCTTCACCTGCTGCCAGCGGAGCCGCGACGTCAATGAATTTACTTCTGGCCAAGTGTTTTGCATGCGTAAACACTCGAGGAAGCGACTCCCGATGTCCGGCCGACCTGTGCATATTTCGATGGTCAGCGATGTTTCATTTATTCTCGAGCGTATTATATCCGCGCTAACGAAACGCTACGTTCTTGCTCGCACTTTCGCGTTGAAGGTGGCAGATCTTCAGTCGCAGATTATGAAGATGCACCGCAAGATCGTACAAGCTGCAGCGACTGTTGCACACGCAAAAACAAAACGCGATGCATGTATGTACTTGCTAGCGCACACATCCACGGCTTCATATCTTCTAGGTATGTACGAAACAACGCGTACTCCACATATACAGAAAAGTTTTAACATATATTATATGCATGGTTTCATGCTTATTTAGCGTGAAGGCATATTCCGACGGGGTCATCCTGGCTGAGCTTCACGATCCGCCCGAGTTGTACTGAGAAGCGGAAATACTCTGTCCCGTATCAGTTTCACTCATATCGGATTTGTCCGGTTTCTGTTAAACCGGACATGACCTGTCCTGTATATGAGCTCAATACAGGACTGGTCCGCCCTGTTTCATATCCATACCGGACTGGGATGTTGTGTATAAGATGCATACGAGAAATGATCTCCCCTTTATTAACTCGATACCGGACTAGATCGTCCGGATTGAGATTCATATCGGACATGACCTGTCCGATATAAACCCGTGTAAGCCTCATACAGGTCTGGTCCGCCCTGTTTCACATCAATACCGGATTGGGATGTCATGTATAAAATGCATATCGGAAATGGTTTGCCCTGTATTAACTCTATACCGGACTGGACCGTCCGGACTGAGATTCATACCGGACATGACCTGTCCGATATAAACCCGTTTAAGCTTCTTACAGGACTGGTCACACCGGTATCAAATTTATAGGGGATAATACAGGACCGGTTCAAACCCGTTTGTCGCGATACGGGATTTTTCACTAGGGTGATGCAGGCATTGCGAAATCAGGGGGTAGACGAGCCGTACGTGAAAGGGCTGGAAGATATATATAGTGGCTGCACAGCAACCATAGTTCTGCATAAAGAAAGTAACAAAATTCCCATAAAGAAAGGGGTTAGGCAAGGAGACACAATCTCCCCTGTACTATTCACAGCTTGTTTAGAGGAATATTCAGAGACTTGGAATGGGAGCAGTTACGGATAAGAGTAGATGGAGAATACCTCAGTAATCTGCGATTTGCTGATGAAATTGCCTTGCTAAGCAACTCGGGGGATGAATTGCAAATAATGACTGATGATCTAGACCGGAAAAGTAGAAAGGTAGGCTTGAAAATCAATATGCAGAAAACTAAGGTAATGTTCAACAACCTCGGGAAGGAACAGCAGTTTACATTAGGTAGCGAAATACTGGAAGTAGTAGGCGAATATGTCTACTTAGGACAGGTAGTAACCGCAGATCCGGACCACGAAAAGGAAATAAGAAGAATACGATTGGGATGGAGCGCATTTGGCAAGCACTCGCAGATTATGACTAGCAGCTTACCGGTATCGCTCAAGAGGAAAGTATACAACAGTTGCATCTTGCCTGTACTCACCTATGGGGCTGAAACGTGGAGGCTAACCAAGAGAGTTCTACTTAAGTTGAGGACAAACCAGAGGGCTATGAAACGAAAAATGGTAGGGGTAACATTAAGAGATAGAAAGCGTGCAGAGTGGGTCAGAGAAATAACTGAAGTTACCGACATTGTAGTAGGAATTAAGAAGAAGAAATGGACATGGGCAGGACATGTAGTGCGAAGAGAGGATAACCGATGGTCGCTGAGGGTAACAAACTGGATTCCAAGGGAATAAAAGCGTAGCAGGGGGCGGCAGAAAGTTAGGTGGGCGGATGAGATTAAGAAGTTCGCAGGGGTCAAGTGGATGCAGCTAGCACAGAGTCGGGTCAAATGGAGAAATATGGGAGAGGCCTTCGCCCTGCAGTGGGTATAATCAGGCTGATGATGATGATGATGATGATGATGACGATGATGATGATGAAGCCGACGGCCTGTTCAGGTAGTATGTATGCTATGTTGGGCAGCCATGAAAGTTTCAGACCAATAAGCCATTGCTAGCATTTTAGAACACAAGAGCCTTTCTTTCGATGCTGTGTTGACAGGATGGGCAAAATGAGGGGAGTATTTTTTTTATTCAACCAGTGTTTGGTTTGGGCTAGTTGGTCGCAATGTCTTGAAAACATAGCGCAGATAAAGACAATGAAGACTCAGAAGTAGACAGAACGGACGCTACTATTTTATGGGAGTATTATTCCTATATATGAATAGGTGATAAAATAAGTGAATTTCAAAAAAAGTTACGTCAGCACCGAACAGGAAAAGACTGCCCTGATTTCTGCTGGCAACAGTAAATCTTACTAAGTGCGACAAGATAGATGTTTGTCAGGAGGTTAGCGAGACAGGGATATGGCGGCAGGCACTGCCTGGCAGTTTCGAAGTGAAGTGTATAAGAACGCTGATGCTCGACATTTCACACCCACGCATGTGACAAGAGCCTTTACGCTTTGATATACTGCCCTTACCTTTAACTAATACTGCTTTGTCTCATTACCTCAAGAAGGGGAACGCATACATGGGTGTCAGCCTGGGACCCACTTCCTTACTTAGCCCCCAGCCCTTTACTTACCGAACTATGCTAATAATTGATATTCCCATCCCTAGCCAACAATGTGTTTCGGCCTCTAATCGACGAAGCATCCACATAGTACCCTTTTGTGACCTTCAAGCCCATCAAAAATATGAAACCCGTTGAGATAATGGATTATCAGCCTCTCTTATCGTGTGTAATGGATCAGAACAAGAGCAGCTCACGAGGCGCAGTAAGGAGGTAGCCGAAGTGCAGCTTAGAGCCTTTGTGGCATCTCATTACGGCATATAATGCATACTTCTCACGCATATATGTTAGGCCAATCTGCCTCGAATGTTTGTGCCCTTACTCCAAGGGACAATAATGTAAACTGAGCGTTTGTTCAAGTAGCAGCCTTGAGTAACTGCCCAAAAGTTTCCCTTGCAATAAATACCTTACACTATGTGAGGCTTCTTGGTCCTCATCACGGTCAACATCCTAGCATAGTCGTACGTTAAACTCTCCGGCTACCATGCAAGGCGGTAAGCGACAGCCGTCGACGCCCATCCTTGCTACTATCATCTGTTCCGGAGTAAAACGGCAGCGTTACTCATTTCTTGTAGAAAACTTGTGCTTTATGGCATTTTTTATTGTTTAAACGTATCTTCTAGGTGTTTAGATTTAAAAATACTTAATCTAAGTCGTCCGATAAAGTTATATTCAGCGTCGCTTGTTATCGGAAACTACCGATGTGAAAACTACCGGTGCTCAGTGGTATCTACAACATCAATTTCTCGCTGTGTTTGTCCCTCTGTCTCCTTCATGCCTCTTGCCGTTTCTATCTTGTTTCGCTTGTTATACCAGTGAAAAGATCATTTTTGTTAAGTTCGAAGAACTGGATATCCTTAGCTATTATTTAGAAAGAAATTTCGAAAGCAGGTCTAACGGCTCGTCACTGTGTGCCGTGTCCGTGTTCATGTCTATGGTCTCTAAAAATAAAGTTAGCCTGTCGTGAGCTTTGAATTCACGTCACTCCTATGCCACGGACAGGAGCTGCCAACTCGGGTCGCTCCTTTTATATGGCAGGGTGATATTATAATCAGCCTGCCAGAAACGTTTGCCTTCTCGTTATCCCTACGACACTCAGGCACGTAGGGGGAATAATGCAGCAGGCAAAAGAAGTTTCCGTCGTTGCTTTCGCGTTAGGGTTAACCAGAGCTAAACTACAACAATTTTTAAATGATTTAGGAAAAGGAGCAGCTATTGTATTGTGGCTAAAAAGTATCATTGCGAACTTTAATGTTACTTCATCCTAGCATGTGCTCGTCAATAACCCGCATTTGAAATTTTGTGGTAACAAGACGGCAGCGTGCAAGAAGACGCCAGGAAAGGCGCTACTCAAAAAAATAAATAAAAAAAGTAAACCAGAAAACCACACTAATCGGAGATATAATCTGCCAAGTGAGAGTTCACACACATTCTTGCTTTATTTTGTTAGGTTATATAGAGTAAAGTGAACCTTGTTATACGGTCAAGATTGCAGTGGTGCTTGAAAACCAGCCTCTTTCTCTATACCGTGGGGTACATATTCGCCAACATCCCGTGCTTCTAAGCAGCATATGAATATTTGCCGCAACATAGCTGAGACAATCCTGGGTAGTGTCTTTAAGAACGCGTCTCAGTGAGTGGAGTGACTTAAGTTGAACGAAGTGATCCTGGTCATTTGGCGCACATATTACACGCTTTGGTGAAGACGGCATTACTCTACGGAAAGTGTTAGTCTTTTTGAGGCTGTTCTTGAATAGTAAGAGAGACCATCTGCGCAATAAGCACCTCCAAAGTTTGAAATGGTCGACGCACACAGAAGATATATATCTTCTTCCAAGAAAGGGAACACAGCACGTTGTTCAGCGCATCGTATTCTGTTTGGGGCGCATATGTGCCTAAGTTCGAGGTGAAATGAAATGCTGTATTCCTGCCCTTTGGGTGGGTAGGCTAGGCAGCGGTGAATCATACGACTGCATAGCACATGCATTGTACTCTGTAGGCTTTGGCTTTGAAAAGGGGTCACTCGGCCCACGCACAAAAATGAGCACAGTGAATGTGGAATTCAAGAGCCTCGTCGAAGTTTATGATTTTGTGATGCGACGAATCGCGTGATGCAGTTCACCACGCCCATGCAGGGGCAGTCAGCGCCCGTTCGAATTGCTGTTTATAACTATCTCGTTGCTGGATTGTTGTTTTGACTTATGAATGCCAGGTGATGGAGGTCGGTGAAAATATCGAGGGACATAAGATACTCAGGAAGAACGTGGCAGGGCACAGGGCCGCCGAAAGTCCGAGCAACAATCTTGCATCCAGAAAAGAAGCTTGTCTTTGGTTTACGTCTTGTACGGACACTGTCCGTCTCGATTGCGTATACGTACCATGACAAAGGTGACAAAACATGACAAAGGTAACGCGCATAACTAAGCTTACAACTAACGTAAAAGTGTTGTGGCGAAGCTAATGTGTGGCAAAGACCGTAGGAGAGCGGGCTTATCCACCAGATACACTCTGCCAGAAATTTGAGTACTAATCAATTATTCGCTTTCAATAATATTTTCACATCGATATTACCATACAGTTTTAGGGTACTGCGTAATAGAAAGAGCACTCGACGTACAGTCTTTATCAAAAGTTTACTGCCCAGGGCTGTTACTTTTCAGCGATACTATGCAGCTCGTAATGCATTCCTAGGTTTCCATACTTGCTGAAGGCAAGACGATTTGTCGTCCTACCCTCTCCAATGACTATGACATCCATTATTGCAGAAGTCATATTATACGGACTAAAATCATATCCTCTGGGCTGTAAACTTTTGATAAAGGTTGTACCTAGCTCAGATGTTTCATGGTACGAACGTGCTTTGCGTGGCCGTGGGGTGCCGTGACCTACTCGGACACATAGACTGCCGGAGGGCATCCGCCTCGTCTCACATGCTCATCTCATGGAGCTGGAAGATTTAGCAGTTCCTGCTAAATCGAATATGTCGTGAGGCATCGTAGCTTTAGAGAACCCGTTGATCAATCGGTGCGTGATCATGCAGCCTGCAATTACGACGTGCCAGAGACATTTTCATGAACTTTCATTCCAAATGTGGCTGCAGACAAAGTAAAAGCACGGTTTTGAGGAGAACGGGCCTTGGAGCGCTCTCGCGGTAACTAATCATTAAATTTCTCATACGTTACAATAAACTCAGGACCGGTAAGAAGAGGATGCACGGTTGATTATTTCACTTATCTGAACACAGAAAATAAAAAGTACTTATCTTCAACAATTCATGATATATAAATTGGTATGTCATAGCTTCATATTTTTTAAGTGCCGAAAGATCTGCTGACAAAACTAAAAATGATTCATGTGTGATAGTTGTCTAAAATACATTAACTTACATCGTTCAAAACACGAACAAAAATTCAATTTTAACACGTCTAATAAACTCAGCCCACTACAATTCGATCTCAATGTTGAAACAAAATATATGGCGTATTTCGCCACCCTCAAGCTAAAAAATGCTCTAAGCGTGCATTGAGCAGCTTTTAATCACTTTAGCTCCGCTGATGTTTGACGAGTGAATATGAGAGATTTCTCCAAGTGCGCTTCCGCTAACTGATAATAGAAAGGGGCCCTATGCTCTTTGCCTATTATTTTGCATTTTTGCACTGCCAATAAGGGACGCCTATTCAAGGCGAAGCGTTCTTACAGTGATATATTTTATGCCACTATTTTATTGCCAGTCTTCACGAACGTTTTTTTTTTTTTTTAAACATATCCACCTACGTTTTCAGGCCAGTTTACAGGGATTACTGTGTGAACCTAATGGCAGTCAATGCAGATAGTTTGAACACTACCAAAAATTTACCGCATTTGTCTAAATCCTGCCTGCTGCATTAAGAACAAATGCGCCATGCTGTACCTGCATCTTCCCATGTCCTCTGAAAATAGCTGCAAATTATGCCTTCCCATTCCAGACCTAACTTTCTCAATTAATTCTACGCTTTCCTACTCCGGGAAGCTAGCCCCTCATGCTTACATTGCTCTGGAGCGGTTTATTGGGAGAAAAATAAGATATGCGTTACCGAAGCATCATGGGAAGTGGACAGATTGTGAGTTTACCTGAACATGTATGGGTTGAACTTCCTCAAGCCGTGCGGCAACTTCCCGAAACATTTGCAGTAATTATTAAATATGCACACAAATGTACGCACAAATGTATTTCCATGGACTTCATTCAAAGGAACAACCGAAAGGCACATTACAGTGCTAGAGCATGACCCAGTTTATGAGGAATACACGACCAGGCGCTTCTGACCGCGTAACAACTCTAGTGCACACCACCGCTTTTCATGCGTTTGGGCCACAAAGTGCGACTCGATTATGACTCTTAAATTCTGACCAATACATCAGCAGCAGCAGGTGTGACTTAGAAGTCACGCCGCTTTTCAAATTACGCGTACGCGCACCCTGAGTTTACTAGGGAAGATAAATGCGCTCGCTCATTAAGGAATGATTTGGTCAAAGAGCAGCCTTGAGCAGTGCAGGCTCGATACGCGATTATTATTTTCCACTTCATACGCAACCGAGCTATTGTTAGTGGGCATCTACGCTTGACCTTCTTATCGCTACCCTTCCTCGCCGCACACTTTCCGACGGAGAATCTAGCCTGAGTTATCACTTCCTCAGTTACAACGAAGGTTGTGCGCCCTTTCCAGCTAACAATACAAGCGGTTGTGTTGCGTAGTGAAACGCCAACTATGGATACATTACTTTGGAGTGTCGAGCGCATAGCTGTCGCAATAGAACGAACGCTTTAAGTGAACAAGACGCGCACTGATAAAAAAAAAAAACGAGCTTTCGCTAGCACTCAGCTTTTAATCGATGTCAAGTTAGGCTGCAATGTATATATCTCGAGAGCGCCATAGATAGAAAACATTCACACCAAAATCTTTAGAAATATCAATTTTTCATGTTTTCCTTTCTTTTTTTTTATTACACACAACCGGGGTATAAAAAGCGAGGCGAATTCACACTCGGCGTTCTCAAGACCGCATTCGAGGTATTACGAAGAACTGCATTATGCGCATCTTGCTTATCTGTGTAGGCATTTTTGTACTGTTCGCAGCCCTGCACTGTGAAGGAAGGAGGAGCCGTAGAAAATCTAGTGGTGGTATGTTCATTTCCGTCCTATTTTATTGGAAAACGACTTTGTTCGTCATCAGACTCGTTTGCTAGGCTTCTTTGTTCTTGATGCTGTCTTTAACCGAGGAGCTTAAGTAAATTCTCTCTTTCTCAAAACATGAAATCTTCCAACAACCTTTCTAAAGCTGTAGCCTCCAGGCACTGCAGTATTTTTGTTCTTGCTTAGAATTTCATCGAGGAGGGCTGTCAGTAAAATTTCAAAAATGATCGCGCGAGTTCTAATAAGAAGAAGAGAATGGCATCTACGGTGAATTGTATATATGCTACGCTTCACTCCTTGCATCCGTCAAACGGAACAGTGTGTGAATAACGTGAAACCTTCTTAATAGCGCTGTGTATCAAGATTTTTTATGCCACTACCTTATAGCTCACCGCAGAAAAAAAAGAAGTTAGGCTGTATGATCCCTTCAATCGTTCGCATGAGCTGCAATTTTGAATCTACAAGTTTTAGTTTTTCAGCACAGTATCTTTTATTGGGAGGTACATATTTTTGAAATATTTAAACCCCGAATCGACTAACCTCTATTGGATACGAAGTAATAATCAGGTATTATATGTTGTACTTTCTCAAAGCATATCCAGTGCAATAAATGCATTTCATTGACCTCAAATTCCGTCCGGGTTCGGGTGTCGGGTCCGGGGGTTCGGGTGTCCACAGAGCAAGTGTGACAGTTACTGCGCCTTTCCCTTCCTGTGAACCAATTTAACTTATTTAACTTTGACCTCAAATTATTTCGACTAAAATTAGAATAGGTATGTTGTAGCTTGGAAGCTGTGACAGATTTTCTGTTCTTGGGCGCCAAGATTACCTCGGAAGGAGAATGCAGCCATGAAATTAGGAGACGCCTGCTTCTGGGAAAAAGAGCAATGGTTAGCCTTGACCGCCTAGTAAAGAGCAGAGACATTAGTCTGCCAACCAAGATCCGTATAACCCGTGCTATGGTCTTTCCAGTTGTGATGTATGGATGCGAGAGTTGGACTGTGAAAAAGGCTGACCGCAAAGAATTGACGCGTTTGAATTGTGGTGCTGGCGAAGACTCTTAAGAGTTCCTTGGATTGCCAGCCTCTGCCCAGCTTCATTTGACTCACCAAGACCCAACTTGCCTGTAATTCCGGATATTTCTTCACTCCCTACCTTAGCATTCCAATCTCCTATGAGAAAAACGACGTCGTGAACTGCCGTACTGTGAATATTTCCTGTTGCTTCTCTTGGTGGAGGTGAATCTTTCGATCCCCGTCACAAGCTGGATCTCCGCCGCGGCCGACGCATCGTTGCCACCACTATGACTACTGACGCCGCTACCTCTACTACCGCCGCACCTGCTGTCGTCATGGCCCATCCCCGTGACCCCGGAACCTTCTGTGGGACCGACGACGTTGATGTCGACGACTGGCTGGATCTATACGAACGAGTCAGTAAGCACAACAGGTGGGATCCCACGCTTATGCTCGCTAATATCATCTTTTACTTGACTGAGACAGCGCGGGTGTGGTTTGACACCTATAAAGAGGACCTCACATCTTTGGATATCTCTTCGGAAAGCCCATTGGCCGTCACCTTGCCGCCAAAAAGGCGCTCGCTTCTCGCGCGCAAACGTCTACAGAGTCTTACATCACTTATATACAGAACGTTCTATCTCTGTGCCGCAAAGTCGACCACGCCATGCCTGAGGAGGATAAAGTCGGCCACGTAGTAAAAGGCATTGCCGACGATGCTTTCAACCTCTTTGTATGCAGGGATTGTTCCACCGTGGACTCTGTACTACAAGTGTGCCGACGTTTCGAACAAGCGAAACAGAGGCGCATATCTCATCGTTTCGACCGGCTACCCAACACGGCTGCCAGCACTTCCTGTGTCGATCTTCCGCCTCCTCGACCGCCAACTAATGACACTTTAACCCGCATCGTCCACCAAGAGCTCGAGGCAATGACTCCTGCAGCTTCACTCTCGCATACCCCTCACGGAGCGAGAGTGCCTGGCACTTGTTTGGGCTATTACAAAATTCCACCCTTATTTGTTTGGCCGGCATTTTACTGTTATAACAGACCATCACGCCTTGTGTTGACTTTCCTCCCTCAAAAATCCTACAGGTCGTTTATGGCGCTGGGCGCTTCGATTACAAGAGTATACATTTTCCGTCGTGTACAAATCCGGCCGGCTTCACCAAGATGCAGACTGCTTGTCCCGTCATCCCGTCGACTCCCCTAGTCCTACCGACTCTGCCGATGACGCATGTGTCTTGTCTGTGTCGGCCTTTTCTAACATTGCCGACGAACAACACTTAAATCCTTTGCTTCATTCCATTATCCTCCGTCTGACCTGCGACCGACCTGATCCATCTCTTGCCTCACATGTACTCCACGAGAACACCCTATACCGACGCAATATGCGACCAGACGGCGCAGACCATTTGCTTGTCGTTCCTCAACATCTGCGTTCCACCATGCTTGACCAGTTTCATGATGCTCCTACGGCTGGCCACCTAGGTGTCTTTCGCACATACGACAGCCTGCGCCGACGCTTCTACTGGCCGGGGCTCTACCGCTCCGTCCAGCAGTACATTGCCGCATGTGAATTGTGTCAGCGTCGAAAGAAGGCCACAATTTTGAGTTCAGGCCATTTGCAGCCGATCCCCATACCTACTGACCCGTTTTCCCGTGTAGGTGTTGACCTTCTTCGGCCCTTTCCAGTTTCCGCCTCAGGTGAAGAAATGGATCGCCGTCGCCACCGATTATGCTACGCGGTATGCTATTACCGGAGCCATCCCGACCAGCTGACGTCCTCATAGAAAACGTGATTCTACATCATGGTGCCCCTAGTGAACTACTAACTGACCGTGGTCGCTGCTTTCGGTCGCGAGTGGTT
>JAJIZL010094078.1:0-13801 GCA_023969395.1 Amblyomma maculatum | reverse complement strand
AAATGTTGATTCTTGAATTTGAACTCTGGCTGTGCACATGCCCAGAGGAGTAATCAGATGACCACCCGCGGTGCGAACGTGTGTGCCAGCCCACGGAGTCAAAACCTTCTGAAGAACTGCGGCAAACTGGCTGCTCAAAACAGAATAATCAGCGCCAGTATCCAACAGAGCTCGAACATGGCGACCATCCAGTACTACGGGTATGTCCAACGAAAGCTGCTCGCGAATGTCAGGCTGCTGAGTCATTGAGTGTTCTGCGTCGGTATACGCGGTCTGCTTCACCTGCAATTCGTCGTCGTTGCAGGTGCGTTGTTGCAGCGTCCATTCCACCGGCAGTTCGTCGTCGTTGCGGGTGCGTTGTTGCGTCATATGTCTGGTGGAGGTCAGGTCTGATGTTCCGTACCCCTACGCTAAGCAGGAGTGTTGGTCATATATTCGAGGAAACGCCCGTTCACCGCACTAGCCGCAGGCAACGAGGCCTACACCTGAGTCTTCCCCTTCGGGCCGGACTACCAGTAGCCACGACGTCGTCGCAATGCCTGGCGCGACCCCCACCTACGTGACGTTGCAAAACCCCCGCGCCCCAAAGACCTTTCACGGGGACACCTACGAAGACGTCGACGACTGGTTGCAGCACTACGAAAGGGTAGCTACATTCAACCTCTGGGATGACGCCGCACAGCTTCGAAATGTATACTTCAGCCTCGCGGATGGCGCTCGGACGTGGTTCGAGAATTATGAAGAGCAGCTGTCTTCTTGGAGTGAGTTCAAACGTCATCTTGCGACAACTTACGGAAGCTCAGACAGCCGCAAACGGGCCGAACGCGCTCTACACACTCGGATCCAAATGCCTAACGAAACCGTCGCGGCGTATATCGAAGACATGACACGCCTGTTTAAGCGTGCGGATCCTACGATGTCCGAGGACAAAAAGCTGCGCTACCTCATGCGTGGCGTCAAAGAACAGCTGTTCGCTGGACTAGTGCGCAGCCCGCCGAAAACTGTTGCAGAATTCTTTGCGGAAACATTCACTATAGAGAAAGTGCTTCAGCAGCGAGCTTCGGCACAGGATCGCACCATCCACGCCGCCTCCGTCTCTGCTGAGTTCCCATCGAATAACATGGACACATCGGCGCTACGGGAGCTCATACGTTCGGCTGTGCGCGACGAACTCCGACTGATGTATGGCACACCTCAACCAGCTCCTTCCTCCATTGCCAGCGTTGTCCGCGACGAGGTGCAGCAAACGCTCCGGCCTCCATTTCCAATCTGTGAACTTCGCCCTACTCCTCCTCTTACACCACCTGAGTGTCACCGCCCTACATACTCCCGGGTGCTGCAGTACTCTCCGCCCTCGTCGCCGTCCCTGATTCCTCCGAACGTAGCTGGGCCGAAAACAGCAGCCCCCGTGATCCAGTACGTCACAGATTCTCGACCGCCTACACGGAAAGCAGACGAGTGGCGTACCCCCGACCGACGGCTGTTATGCTTTCACTGCGGCGAACCGGGTCATGTCTATCGGCGCTGTCCCTACCGTCGACTAGGTCTCGAAGGGTTTTCCGCTGATTCTCCGCGGCCTCGCTACGGCGCACGGCCTCGAGCCGTTGAAGATTTCGTCAATGATCAGCGCCGGATTGTTCCGTCTCGTCTGCGACCATCTAGATCACCGTCACCCAGGTCTCGCCCGTCGCCACCTGCTACGAGGTCCTCATGGGCAGAGCAGGGCCGCTCGCCCAGTCCCCAGAGGGAAAACTGAAACCAGCGACCTACGGGGTAGGCTTGCTGGACATCGCGGCGCGGGAGACCCCCCATTGATGCGGACACGGACATACTACGCATCGACATTAAAAACGTCCGCGGTTACCGATCATAATGCCAACTCGATGCCACCACGACGCACCTGCAACCACGACGAATTGCCGGTGGAACCGACGACGAAACTACGCACCCGCAGCGACGATGAATTGCCGGTGGAACAAACGACGAGACCACGCACCCGCAACGACGACGAATTGCCGGTGGAACGGACGCTGCAACAACGCACCTCCACCAGATTTGTCACGGTGTTGGCGACTGGGGCTAGGTTAACAGCCGGTACAGGTGGAATTACGCGGTCCAAGGTTTAGGTACGTCCTGCGAGTCTGGAGCCGATTCACTTCAACGTCGTTTTTCACTCCGAGCGCCCGCTGGCAATATATAATAAAGGTTTTACTGTTAGCCGAACATGTATTAGGGTGGAAATGTTTCTAATTCATCCGATTATCAGTAAGCAGGTGCTGTACATGACATATCCATGTCCGACTCTGTTGAACCCAAACTCCTAAAAATTTCTTCTCAGGTCTTTGCTGAATCATCTGTGTGTTCTACTTAAGACCCATCACGTATTGATCGGGCTTATTTAGAAGAGGGGTTTTCCTTTAGCCACCGAGACAGGGTTTTGATACTTATTAGTATTTGCCTTGAGTTCGCGTTTTGTCCGTGAGGTAAAGAATATGTTGTTATCGTCGGCAAACATTACCATATATCGCAAGTGTTGGTGATTTCAGCTATGTCCTTGATGTTTAACAAGGACACAGTAGGCCCCATTACTAATTCATGATGTATTCCATTTGTTACATTTAACCAATGGCGGAATAATTATTCGGATTCATAAACTAGAAACGTTTGTTGGCGGCGCTTCGACGGGGGCTCGTGATAAGTAGTGTAAATGTTGCAGCGTATTCACTCGTCATCTTGGGCGGAGGATCTCCGTTAGTTCGCCACGCAGCAACCACACCTCGAAAGGGTGCTCACGGTAGTTTCTCCTGCGCGAAACCTGTCCTCAGCGGTAAGGGCCAGCGGGACTGTCTGCTTTTAAACTCTGCCGTGCGCAAGTAGTGGATTTCGTCTGGTCGTTCACCGGGGCGGGTAGCGCTGCGTCGAATGTGAATCCGTAAAGGCCGAATTATTTGTACGGGCACTGGCGAAGGATGTGTCCCGCCCCACCACAGCGGAAGCAGAGTGTGCAGTTAATCGATGTCCTCCAGGCGTCACATTTCCCTGGTCTTTAAGATAGCTCCTACACTTGGCGGTTGGGGGGAGGTCAACAAGCGACTTTCAGGAGCTGCTTGTTCTTATCGGTGGATGCGCGGTTGACTTGCCAGAAGGCAGTACGGCGTAACGCAGAAGCATATTTTCCCACCGGGGCTTCTTGCATTCGAGATGTCGCTTGACAAGCGCCCAAAGATTGCTGGACTTATTCACGGATGACACCTGTCAGAGGCGCAAACTGAAGCTGGGTTGGCAATGGCGTGAGTCGGCCCAGTTCTTCGTAAATGACTTTATGGATAATATCCCGGACGTTACCTTCGCTTGTGTGTGAGGGGTTGCAGAGGCTAACAGAGAGCACTTGAAAAGGCTGGTTCCGGTGGCGCATCCTGCCGTTTAAAGTCTTTTCGTTAGTGGGTGCTTCCTTTCTGAACTCCACCACAATATTTGGCGACTGGGGTAGAAAGCCCGCAAATAGTTGGTCTTTCACAGAAGCATTATCATCTTCACCTTGGTCGCCTATGTTGAGATCAGCGCGGCAGAAAGATGCTTCATTTTCTTCACCGTAGCCAAGATGGACTCACTTGGAAGTTGAATCCAGGGTTGAAGGAAGCACTGGTTTCTTGTGAAGCGAACGCTTCCCTGCACCTCCTCGGGCAGGACAGTGTGGCTGTAAACAAATAACATGCGACACTCACTAAATGTCGCACCGTGCACCGTTGACCTCTGAATAGAAGTGTGGCTATAAGCAAATCTCTTCAAGAAAGAAAAATCTGAGAAAAATCTCTTGACCGCGAATCGAACCACTACTGGCAATCGGAACGATTGCCAGGCTAACGTGATAGCCATAGTCATACTGGCATGTACCTCAACTTTAATTCCGTACACACGGCCTGCCACTAAGAAGTCCGTTGCTGCTTAACTTGTCCGCCGTGCGGAAAAACTATCCTCTACGCCAGAAGAAAAAGCAAAGAACCTAGATACCGTACGACGTGACCTAATATGCTCTGGCTATCCCAGTTCTTTCATTAGGAAAGTCTAGAATCGCCTGTCTCGCCGACTGCCACTGCAACACCACCATTAAAAGGAAAAAAAGGATTCCTATACCGTACCTGCCCAAGCGAAAGCTTACCCCGCATTTTGCGTTCTTACGAAGTCGACGTCACGCATGTACATACACGGAAACTCAGACAAGCGATGGTGAATGTGAAAGACAAGGTAAAGAAGGATAAGTTCCCGGGCATCATATACAGAATTCCTTGCGCTGATTGTAGACACGTCTACAGTGGTGAAACGGGCAATTGGAGAAAAAGATTGCAGCAGCATCACAAGGATGTCAATAAGCAGCGAGTGGCAAACAGCGCTCTAGCTGAGCACGCTGTCGCCAAGGGTCATGCCATCGATTGGGACAGCGCGAAGATAATTGGAAAAGAAAAGAACAAGACGACAAGGCTTTACCTGAAATCTCTTCATATTCAAACGACAGCAAACACGCTTAATCGCAACGAAGGAAATCTACCACCGATATACTACCGTTGCTTACGTCAAACCATGAAGCATATATAACCTACCTTCAGTTCCTTTTCTTTCAATGTGAACAAGGCCCCTGTAGCGGGGCCGAAATGTCATTGTTGTTTTCACGATTGGTCGGCGGTCAGTGCTTTCCGCCATGAATATACTCGGCCAGACGGGTTTTCCTCAAACCCTGGATTTCAGAAATCATTCGTCTGTTGCCTTTTTCTTTTTCTTTTTTAACGGGAATCACTTTTCCTTGCTTAACCACAGTTGGAAATAACCTTTTTTAAATATAATGGTTTGGTTTGAGTGATTTAATGTCCCAAAGCGACTCAGGCTATGAGAGACTCCGTAGTGCAGGGCTCCGAAAGCTTCGTCCACCTGGGCTTCTTTAACGTGCACTTATATCACACAGCACACGGGAGCCTTGCTTTTCGCCTCCATCTAAAAGCAGCCGCCGAGGTCGGGATTCGATACCGCATTCTCGGGCAAACTAGTAGAGCGCCGTAGCCACTGCACCACCCTGTCGATAAATAAAATACTATAATGTTTACGAAATGTGCTAGAACATTAGATTTCTTCTTGGCTGATCTTCATATTCACGGAAGAATGTCGTTTAGCGAAGCTTCAGTGTTTTTAATTCTTTTAGCAGATTAAAGACTTCAGGTGGTGATGTAAGGTAGAGAAAAAAGGATTGGGACAGCGATCGAAGATGGATGTGTACTGAAAGCCGGCTGACGTTTGAGACCAAAAACTAACTGCTATTCGAAGGGATTGGAATATGTAAAACTGTCATCAATAAGTGTTCTGGGAATGGAGTTCTAGCTAGCTTCACTGAGAAACTATATTTGAATAATTGCCAGTTGTTTCAAAATTTATTTCAAATTATTAATAGATGTTTTGGTAGTATTTTCTTTGGCGTCTTTGTTTATCGCAGAGTGTTTTGCAGTAAGCCTTAAAACATTTTTTAAGCCTGATGTTGAAGGGCTGCTGCTTAATTTTCCTAGGTTATCTTTTTTGCGGACTGAGCTTAAAAGAACACTGGTCATCCAATGATTTCTATGCACAGAATATCCTTTTTGAGTGGACAGAACAGTCGGGCATTCATTGCGAATATTATAATTAACGAATTACTGTGTGCTGTTTTAGCGCAGTTGTCACTCAGGATAATATCCGGAAATGTTTAGTATTATGTCAGTAAATTTTCTGCAATCAAATAAGTGCTTCGTTTATATTTTGGTTTCCTTTGGTAATTACTGCTAAAGGAAAGAAACATTAGGTTGTGATCGGTGATCTCAAAATCCGTAATTCCTGCTGTTTTAGGACAGCTGCTATTAATTAATATGTGATCGATAAGTGTACTAGAACCGCGCCGGTCTCAAAGTGTTGGTAGTGTCAATAAATTTCTAGCCCATGCTCCATAAAGTAGTTGTAGTAATCTCAGCAGAAAGGATCCCTATGAGCGATGATTTTAATTGTAATGTGTCCTGCAATAATGGTGCTTCTGTTTTCGCAATTAAGGCGTATGAGAATGCTATCTAGCTCCAGACAAAAGGCAGGGTATGATGATGATGGCGAGCCGTATATTCATCCAGTTATGGTGTTTTTATTGACAATGAATGATTTGTGAAGTTTTATCCACCATGCTTCACGTTTGTCTTTCGAAAATGAAATATCAAAGCGACTAGTATATGGCAGCGCACATGAAATGGAGATCGCAGATCCGTTGAAGAGACTATGGTTAGGATGTTTTATTCCAAGCGATAGATTCGTACGGCATAAAATGTTTCGTCGACAAGAGGCAAGCTGCGCATATTAATGTAAATGAGTGACCTATTAGATAAGGCAGATTTGGAAGCATTTTCAAACTCAGTGACAGTATGGAAAGCCATGTATGACTTAGCCAGGAATGGAGAGGGACAATGTCATTAGATGAGTTAAATATACCGAGAGAGAGAGAGAGAAAACTTTATTTCAAAAAGAAAAAGAAAAGAAAAAGAAAAAAAAAAGAATGGGGGGGCAGTGAGTGGAGTCTTCATTTCAAGACCCCACTGGCCTGGGCTGCCACTCTTGCCTGAGTTACCAGCCTACGCTGGGTCTCTAGATCAGAGCATTGCAGAGTGGCCGCCCACTGCGCCTCCGAATGGTGCATGTTTACGTGTGGAGGTTTGGGGCCTGTGCACCCCCATGTGACATGGTAGGCGGTGGGCTGGTCATTGCACCAAGGGCATATGTCTGTGTAGTGTTCTGGGAACATTATGTTGTATTGATGTAGGTTGGGGTAAGTGTTGGTTTGAAGCTGTCTCCATTCCCGCATTTTTCGTGCATTTAGACCCTTGTGTGGAGGGAGATAAATCCTACGTTGTTCCCGTAGGTACTTAAGTCGCGCGCCGTAAGTCGCTGGGACAGGAATGCTGGTTGTGAGATCGGGATTAGTGGCCGCTCGGTTTGTGTGACCTCGAGCTAGCCTATCCGCGACCTCATTACCTTCCAATCCAGAGTGCCCCGGAACCCAAGTGATCTGATGTTTGAGCTGTGAGGTTGTAGCCAATGGGTTAGTTGTGAAGCGAGATAATTTTTTAGGTATTCTGCCTGCAAGGAGGAGCCGACACGCCGCTTGTGAGTCGGTGATTACGTGCAGCTCTCGATTGGTCGCGTCTCCGTAGGTAATGGCCAGTACAATCGCAGCCACTTCCGCTTCTGTGATAGTAGAGTGCTGGATGGACATGCTGGAGACTTCTGTGTGTGAAGAGCCCACCACCACGGCTGCTGCTGCGTTCGGTGTATGCTCGTATAGAGCGGCATCCACATAGACAGTTTTCGGACTGCGTTCCACTGCACGTTTAAGATAATTCACTCGGGCGTGTCTTCTGCCTTCGTTGTGGACTAGAGACATGTTCTTTGGGAGCGGGGACACATATACTCTTGCCCGGTACGGAACAGGAATGTTAGTCGTTGACTGTATAGCTTGTACGTCTGAAGGATAGCCAACGCGCTCGAGAATGAGCCGGCCCGTCTCAATTGACAGAAGGCGTTCCCTTTGGGACAGGAGGACAGCCTCTTGAATTTCTTCAAATGTGTTGTGCAGTCCAAGAGCTTCCAATTTGACGTTGGAGGTGTATGGTGGGAGGCCTAACGCGTTCCTGTAAGCTGTACGTATCATTGCGTTTACTTTGTTGAGATCTCTTCGGAGCAGGGTGAGGTAAGGTAGTCCATAGGAGAGGCGACTGATGACCAGCGCCTGCACCAGACGGATCGTGTCTTCTTCCCGCATGCCTTTTCTGTTTCTTGTCACCCGGCGGATCATTTTAGAGATCTGCTGTGTTGTGTTCTTGAGGAGGTGGAGCACGTGGTCTACTTTTCTATCGCTTTGGAGCCAGAGACCCAGGATTCGTATGAGTGGCACTTCCCAGATTGGGACCCCATGCAGGAGGATGCTAAGATTGCCTGGTGATGTATAGTGGTACCCACGTATACGGATGACTTCAGATTTATCTGGGGAGCATTGGAGCCCGCATCGAAAGGCCTCTGTTTCCACGCAGGTTGCGGCTGCTTGAAGTGTTTCTTCTTTCTGGCCTAGAGAGCCGGTGGTTGTCCAGATCGTAATGTCATCAGCATACAGGGTGTATCCAATGTTCGGAACCTGTTGCAGAGCCCTTGCGATTCTAATCATGGCGATGTTGAAGAGGAGCGGGGAGATGACCGATCCCTGTGGCGTGCCCTTGTTTGGCATGTCGTGAAGATCCGATCTGATGTCACCCAATCCTATCGTTGCCGTTCGGTTGGACAAAAAATTCTTGACGTATCGGAAGGTGCGTGCTCCGCAGTTTAGGTTATTGAGCTCGGATAGGATTGCCTCGTGAGACACGTTATCAAACGCGCCTTTTAGATCTAGCGCCATAATGAGGTGCTCGCCTCCTCTCGGAATGTTAGAAAGTACCTCCTCCTTGAGGAGAAGAAAAGCGTCTTGAGTGGACAGGCCCGATCTGAAGCCGATCATGGAGGGATGGAAGAGGCCGTTATCTTCTATGTAGTGTTGAAGTCGCGTCTGGATGACTCGCTCGTAGAGCTTGCCCAGGCACGAGGTGAGTGATATGGGCCGTAGCGTTTTGACCGCCGGCTTCTTGCTCGGTTTTGGAATTATGATTATCTCCGAGCGCTTCCACTCAGAGGGAATTTCATTCTTCTCCCACAGCGAGTCGTTCAAATACTTTGTGAGGTCGCTGATTTGTGCCTTGCTGAAGTTGCGGATCATGGCGTTGCTGATCTTGTCCGTTCCCGCCGCCGTGTTGCGGGTGCATGATCGAACTGCAGCATACACCTCGGCTTCAGAAATGGGAGCATCGAGTGCCGGATTTTCCTCGCCCTGGTAGGTCAAAGAGCAAGGAGGAGCTGGGCTAGTGCCGATATATTTGTCCTTAAGAGCTTGCAGCAGCGTGGCGTCGTCCCCTGGAAAAAGGTGAGCAATACGCTTCAGGGTCCGTGTGGATGCGGATTTTGATTTAGAGGGGTCAATCAGGTTCCGCAGGATTGTCCAAGTACGGGACGTTCCCAGCGTTCCTCCCAATGACTCGCAAAATTGTTGCCAATTTTGTTGTGCTAGGTTGGTGGCGTATGTCTGGGCTTCCTCCGTGAGCTGCGCAATCCGCAGACGGAGAAGTCTATTTAGGCGCTGTCTTTTCCATCGCCTCACAAGGCGGCTGCGCTTCTGCCATAGCTTGAGAAGATGGCGGTCTACCTCTGGGGCTTCCAGTGTGCGTTGTATTATTTCGGTGGCTTGCTTGTGTGCTTGTCTGGTGTCTTCGCTCCAGTCCTGTATGGACTGAATTGGACCTGATGGGACGTATGCGTTGCGGAATTTCGGCCAATCGGTGATGTGGGCAGCGCCCAGATCCCTCCGGATTTTGGTAGATGATATGGATACGCTTAGTATGCAGTGGTCACTTCCCAGGGTTTCTTCTAGGTTCGTCCATGTAGCCTCAGCAACGTTCTTGATCAGGGTGAGGTCCGGGCAGGAGTCACGGGAGACGCTGTTGCCTTCCCTTGTCGGATATAGAGGGTCGGTGAGGAGTTCCAAGCCGAGGGTTTCTATTGCTCGCGCAACTGTCACTCCTCTGGCTGAGTTTGACTGATACCCCCAGTCCCGGTGAGGCGCGTTGAAGTCCCCGACCACGACAAGCTGATTTGCTTGCGCCAGGTGGGTGGCTTCGGAAAGGAGGTTGGTGAAGTCGGCCTTTGCGGGTCGTCGCGGCTTGTACATGTTGATGACGAATGTACTCTTTCGGCCTCGTTTGTTAGGCACTATTCCTATCGCTAAGTGCTCAACTTCCGGTTCGGATAAGGAGTGCTCGATTACAGTAATGGCGTTTGCGACGAGGATTGCAACCGACGGCATGTGGGGTTGGCGGACCGTGTAGTAGCCGTCTAGCGTCGGTGACCTGTCGGCTCCTACCTCTTGCAAACAGATAATGTCAGGTCTGATGAGGGTGGTGCAGAGATATTGTTTCAGCAAACCCTGTTTTCGTCTGAAGCCCCTACAGTTCCACTGCCAGATTTCTATGTGTTCGATGTTCGTGCTACGGTCTGGGGTGCCAACGGGCAAGGGACGCTAGGCCACCTGACTGCTAGGGCCCATACTGAGTTCGTGCGCGGATTTTGTCCGAACGTTCGTGCAAAATAGAGCACGACTCATGTCCTGCATGATGATTCGACGGGCGACCGGCGGCAGCACAGGGGGCACACTTAATGTTGGGGTCCCGGACGGAGCGAGGGTAAGCCGCCAAAGCATGTGACCCCGCACAACGGGTACAACACGCCTTCGAAGGGTCATTCTTGAGCTTGCACTTCTTCAAAGCGTGGCCATACTGCGCACAAAAAGTCCACAGGGGAACGTGCAGGTCCTCACGGACCTCGACGGAAGTCCAACCGATGGTTACACGACGCGCCGCACAGAGGCGGGCAAAAGCGGGTGGGTCAGTTTCAATAACATGAACAAACTGTCCAGAACGCTGTGCAAAAGAGCACGAAGCCACAGCAAATGAAGTAACTGCGCATCACGCACTCGACTCACTGACCGCATTACAATGACTCAACTTAGTGAATAATTCTTGTTCGTTTACGTCAAGCATGGTCACGCAACTTTGGAGGAGTTAGACAACTCGTCACCGAGCGTGAATCTAGCAGTATGATTCAAGCGGTATAAATAACAAAAAAGGCAAGTCGGCAAAGCAGACTATGCTGGCTGCTGCTGAGATAGTTGAAAGATTCTCTCCTTGTTTTCGAGCGTTTCGTCTGTAGTCATTGGTGCTAACGGTTAAGCGCCTTTGGAGACGTTATGCACAAATCATTAGTAGTCAGTTTGAGGTCTACAAAATTTCCATGCACCTTCTTGCTAGTTGGGCGTGGAAAACCAGGAGCAACGCTCTTGTCTGTGTACGGGCGAACGCCTTGTGAGCTGAGGATATTCTTGTAGAGTAGCCAAAGCTTCAGGTACGCTAAGCGAATAAGGCGAGCGAATGCCACTCAACTGACCCATGCCGTCGTCTGCCGTAGATGGAAGCAGACTGCGAGGCATACCCCGAACACTTCCAGTGAGCTCGAGGGAAACGTTAAAAGAAATTCTGGGGTAGAAACGCACCTAGATCATTGCAATAAATCACTCGCTCACCGATTAATTATAGGATTCTAAGAATAATCTATTGATTTATTCGCTATCATACATTTAGTGACTGGATGGTTCATTCTCTGATTCGTTAATATCCACTTAGTAATACTTTGTTTTCTCCCTCATTAACTCGTCTGTTCACTTAGTCGCTCACTGACGTTCTCACTCGGTGGTCGAAACGCACTCAGCGCCTCTACAATGACTGCATGCTGTTGTTGTTGTTGTTGTAGCTGTGGAAAACCAGGAGCAACGCTCTTGTCTGTGTACGGGCGAACGCCTTGTGAGCTGAGGATATTCTTGTAGAGTAGCCAAAGCTTCAGGTACGCTAAGCGAATAAGGCGAGCGAATGTCACTCAACTGACCGATGCCGTCGTGACTTAGTAATACTAAGTCACCGAGGTCGCTGATACCGAGGTCGCTGATACGAATATACCGAGGTCGCTGATAATCGAAATACGGTACGCATGGCTAGTAGCTGTTTGCCTAGACTTTATACGACCATTGTCGAATCCCAGATATTCCCAGTGCTTCTCTGATTTCAGTTATTTTTCTTCTTCTCTGGGGTTACGTGATCGCTTATGTAGTTGGGTTGCATGTTGAAGATTAGACAGACAAATGCTTTCGGTTGTTAGGCGGGTCTTTTTAACAAAAACCTTTGACAAGAAGTCTGCTTTTTTCTCATGGGAGCCGTTTTCACCTAGCAATTTTTTTTTTGGATTCATTATTTCTTTTGTTGGAACATGGCATCCTTCTCATGATCAGCACTAGCAATAGTTCCATAAAACCCCGGCCCTCAGTCACCAGCGGCTGCGGAACAACTGACCACGGCGGCGGTCAGACCTGTGACGCAGCAGGGGGTGTTAAAAGAACTTCTGGCTCCGCTGGACAGGCCGCCATTGGAAACTGGCCCTGGCAAAGTTTAACATTAGAACCCTTGCTAGTGAAGCTAGTTTAGCGGTACTGTTAGAGGAACTACAAGGTATGAAATGGGATGTCATAGGGCTTAGTGAGGCTGGGAGGCCGAATGAGGTATACACTGTACTGAAGGATGGACACGTACTGTGTTATCAAGGCTTACCAGAGAGGCGACAACTAGGAGTAGGTTTCCTTGTCAATAGGTATATAGCGGGTAATATAGATGAATTCTATAGTAATAACGAGAGGGTGGCAGGCATCGTAATTAGGCTTAATACGCGGTATAAACTGACGGTTGTACAGGCCGATGCACCTACATGTAGTTATGATAACCAGGTAGTTGAAAGCTTCTACGAAGATGTTAGGATCGGCAATGCGAAAAGTAAAGACGCAGTATACTGTACTAATGGGTGACCTCAATTCCAAAGTAGGGAAAAAGCAGGCAAGAGACCAGGCAGTAGGTGATTATGGCATTGGTTCTAGGAATAGCAGGGGGGAGTTAGTAGTTGAGTTTGCAGAGCGTAATAAGTCAAGAATCATGAATACCTTCTTCAGCAAATGGAAGAAACGAAAATGGACATGGAAAAGTCCTAACGGGGAGACTAAAAATGAAATTGACTTCATACTGTGTTCAACCTCCACCATTATGCAAGATGTAGAGGTAATCGGGAAAGTGCGATGCAGTGACGACAGGATGGTGTGGTCCCGAATTAGCCTAAATCTGAAGAAGGAACGCAACAGATTAGCAAGAAAGAAACCCATCAAAGAATTAGCGGTGAGGGGGAGGGCAGAAGAGTTCAGGGTCTCGCTACACATTAGATAGTCAGCTCTAATCGAGGATGGCAACACTACCCTAGAAAATGAACAATAATTTCAGAGATAACATTACTGAGTGCGCTGTAGAAGTACGCGGTAGGATAGTTAGAGAGGATACCGGTCAGCTGTCTAAGGAGACGAAAGATTTCATTACGAAACGCCAGAGTATGAAAGCTTCAAATCCAACAGACCAGATAGAACTGGCAGAGGTATCAAAGCTAATCAGTAAGCGCAAGGTCGCCGATATAAGGAAGTATACCATGGAGAAAATTGAGCATGCTGTAATAAACGGGGGAAGCAGTAAAGCGGTGAAGAAGAAATTGGGCATAGGCAAAATCCAGATGTATGCGATAAGGGACAAGGCGGGCAACGTCATTATGAATATGGACAAGATAGTCAAAGTAGCCGAGGAGTTCTGTACAGATCTCTACAGCATCCAAAGTAGTCAGGACCGTAATGAGATTGGCGGCAGGGAAAAACAGTCAGACGTTCCACCAGTGACGAAGGACGAGGTCAAGAAAGCATTAGAAAAAAGGAAAGGGGGGAAAAAGGCTGGAGAGGAAGAGATAGGTACAGATTTGCTAAAGGGGGGGGGGGGGGGGGATGTCGTGCTAGAAAACCTGGCCACCCTGTCTACGCGGTACCTGCTGTCATCGATGGTACCGAAACCATAGAAGAATGCAAACATTATCCTCATTCATAAGAAAGGGGACTCTAAGGACCCTAAAAATTACAGACCAATCAGCTTACTGTCTGTTACGTATAAGGTATTTACTAAGGTAATTGCTAATAGAATCAGGACAACCTTAGACTGCAGTCAAGCAAAGGATCAAACAGACTTTCGGAAACGGTAACCTACTATCG
>JAJIZL010094077.1:0-17153 GCA_023969395.1 Amblyomma maculatum | reverse complement strand
AAATTCTTCAATGATTGGGATAGATTTTCTTTACGCCAAACCTCTGTTCCGCTACCAAGCCATCTGGCACCCCCGGATTTATTCCAGCAAGTTAAAAGGCCCCCTTAGACACCATTTTCATCCAGGTAGGCCTCGTTATGGCGATTACACGGGATTTTGTCTCTTGACCATGTTGGCAGGCAACCTGCAGTGGCCAGGCGGCGCTAGTGGAGTAATGAAAGTGGCTTTAGTGGAGTGTACAGGAACACTAGTTGTGTGCAGCCTTTAGCGCCGCCAGCGACGGCGCTGAGTAATCTGAGGCGGCCGGCGCGGTTGGGTTGCGTTCGCGTTGTACGGCGGGAAGCATCTCGGCTCTCATTTTCTGCGGTTTTAAGGCAATTGAATGTTTTTAGAGCTAGTTCTGAAAACCAATACTGCGAAAGGATACGGCCTGATCGATAATGCTCATGTTTAGAACGTGAACGGTGTCGACGTCACCGCAAAGTGCTCGCCGCTCGCGACGGAACACCCGCGCGCACAACTTTGAATTTTGCGTGAGTAGACGGATATTTTTTTTTTTTTTGTAACGAAATTCATTGTCTCAAGGCATCAGTCGGATATGTGATGATGAATTAAAAAATTAATAAACGAATGCAAAATGTTGTAAACGTAGCTTTTCATTTAGCTACTGTATTCCTCGCGGTTTCGCTTTACAGTTTAATACCATGACGAACACTTTTATTCGTGGTGCACCTTTCGACAGTGCTTCGGAGGTAACAGAAGGCATGGTGCGGTACCCGCTACGGATGTCGTGGCGATTGCAAGCACTGTGCGGTTGTAGTGTGCGTCATCAACGAAACCTGGCATTTAGTGTCGGAGGCTCAGGCCTCCGTCCCATAGGCCTGCGTGCCGGGGGCGGGGAGTAGGGGGCCTCCTTAATCGTTGGAAAACTAAAGCTCTCATCAACAACTGGCATGCATTTTGCACCTCCACACCTCAAGCTAGGGGAAAGCCGGCAGGAAATGCGGGCACTTAACGGCAAAAATTGCGTAAATGAGGTGTTTAGTTAGGATGTTTTACTGTTCCTACTAATGATGGAACGGTCTATCGACTGGGACAAGAAACTTGAGCAGCTTGAGGAGTCGGTGCAAGAGATGTTTGGCGCGGAACGATAGAACGAAGTTCCATGCTCCGCGTACACAGTATCACGGGCCGCCACACTCCGGCACTTCGACTTTTTCAGCACCTTAAGAACTAATTTACGAATAAATATGCTTAATGAAATCCATAATTTGAAGTTTTGATCATATTTTGGCGTTGTGGTTCCGAATAGACACCGCATTAGAAATCCGGTTCACAGATCCATGAACATTTTTTCTTTATTTCGCATCCGATGAAACGCGGCTGGAATTCGATGCTGTGGCTGCGCGACTTTGTTGCTCTCCTGGACGTTACGTCCTTTAAAAGGGCAATTCCACTCGATCTTGTACAGCATACACCAGTAGACGCCAGATATTACAGCGCGGGGCGCGTACTGAAGAGAGTGCCCCAACCAGCATGCGACTCCCCGAGTCAGAAGTTTTTACAGTTTCCTCCGCTCAACGAGCAGTCGTCTTATTTTAGCTCCTTGGCGTCTGTACGCCATTGGATCCATAACAAAACGAATTTCAGTTACATTACTCTCTCACAGCCATTATCCACTTCTCTCATCATTTTCCCCAGGTTCTCCAAGCCAGCGGTACGTTTAGGATTCCTTCGCGATTGGTTCCTGCGCTGCCTCAGTATTAGCCCCCGTCGGCCGCCAGGTAGCGCCACATGTCTCAGCAAACTCCATTGCAGGTTGCCTATAGGCTTGGCGACTACGCCATGCCGCTGATGCGGCACTAGACGCGGCCGCCATACATTTTGCAAGGGAATACGACACGGAAAGCACTCAAGGGGCGGAGCAGCAAAAAACTGATTGGCACGCAGGAGACCCTGGGAAGTGACCGCTGCATTCTCAACATCTGCCTTGACTACAATAAGCATCGCAAACCGAGAGGGCAGGCTCGGCTCACGAGCTGATCGTTCCTCCGAAACACGGAAGACTGCGCTTAACGCGCCCATTGAGTGGGCTGAGTCGCCGCTGGGAGTCAAGAATAGCTTTACACGTACACATCAGACCTGAGACGTTCAAGCTATTGACAACCACCTACTTCATCTATGGGAAGCGAGAAGTCTCACATGGCGGTGCAAAAAACAGAAACATAACTGCAAGCTCAAGACCGCGACAGTAACATTACAAGCAGAAGTGTATGCACGTACCTTGGCCAAAAATAAATAGTTGGCCAAATGCAACTCCATGAAAGACAGACTTAGCACCAAGGCACTGTTGAGTCTCCTTCGATGTTTCATAGAGCCAAGTAACGCGGGGGATGAACAACGTAATCTCAAGAGAGCGCTACATGCTTTGTGGGCACGAACGAGCAGCTGATTGCAGCTCTCATCAGCAAGTACCTCTGTACATTGAGAAACAACGAGCCAGTACAGGATTAAGAAGGTATGGAGAAATTGCACCTAGATCGAGAGTTCCAAGGACAGGAAACAGGCAGAGCTTAAGACTGTGAGGTGGGGCCACAGCACTAGGGAACGGCAGGGTGACGGTTGGATTGCTTATCAATGAGCACGTGCTTAAACATCTCCCTCATTACATCAACGAGTGTTGGAGAAGCAGACAATTAACCGGGCAGCGAAAGACGGCTTCACCTTTATTCTTAAACCTGAAAAGATGGTGAGCATCAATAATCAGGCCAATCTAAATTTCGTCATGCACAGGGAAGTTGATGGAGTAGGTGGTCCATTGCGGCCTTCAACGGCTTTCAAGTATTATTATGCTTCACCCAATATTCTGTGTTAGGGCACACTTGTCAACCGAGGACGTTTTACTGCAGCTTAAAAAGGAAGTGGAGGAGGGCCAGGGCGAAGACGTTAGGTAAACCGTGTCAAGGGGATGATAGTGCTGTGTATGTTGATATGGCAAAATACATTATAGGAAAGGAGGGTTTCGCTGTGAGCGCGGTGAGCATCTCCTGCAGGGTAGCAGCTACGGTGCTTACGGACCGAGTAGAAAAGGCAGAAGAGGCCGCATTAGTCCTGGGAATTATTCAAAATGCAACCAGCAGCATTTTCAAAACGGCCCTTCACAACTTCGTCAGGGGTCGTATCTACGCCACTGCATTCAAAATTCTTAGCGCGGTCCCAAAAGATAGGAACGTAGTGGATATTGTATGGGTCCTGGCTCATTCGGGCGTCCCGGGGAACGAGGCCACTCACTAGTATGCTCGAGATTTTGTTATCCGAGTTGGTCAGGGGATCTCGGATGGGGGTTCACGACGGGGTGAGGCACTGAATACGTACCAAGCCATTACCACTTATTACAAGGAGCTCAGGGTGAGCCTGCCTCCGCACGCATCGCTCAGCCGAGAAGAGGCTAGCAGTTGGCGGCGGCTGCAACATCAGTGGTCCCTGGAATATGTGCATTGTATGCTCGCATAATATACATCACCGGTTATACGTACTTAAGGAATGACACACATTAAAGAACAGGGTAAAAAATGACTAGAGGTCACAGGGGCGGTTATCACGGCTTGAGCACATTCCACGGCCCAATAAGCTGAAGTTGATAATGCAATAAGATGAGAGACCTGGCACTGTGTACAATTGCTACGCTAACCAGTGGCTATAATAAACTTTGCACACCTGCAAAATCTGTATCATACACAGAATGCAAGCCTTGCTTGATACCAAACATTGTAACAAATTGAGGATAAGGCCGCACCAGTGCATACACAGTATGCAGTGTGAGGTTTAATACTCACAGCGACTAACATGATTTTAAAATTGTTACCGTTGTACAAATCGTTATAAATAACACCGACGCAGCGAGGTTACATGTGCATAGATCTTGTCAGTGAAAAGGAAAGCAAACATTCAAGAAGATTGTTGCAAGCACGAAACTGGCATTGCAATGCACTTAAGGAGCACTGCACATAAAGCCCCGCCGCAGTGATTCAGAAATAAGTGGCGCTCGACTACTAAACCCAAAGACGCAACAATTCCAGGTTGTGGTGGCTGCTTTTCGGTGTAGGTGAAAGCAAGACCTGAAGGTGGAATGATGGAGTATTCACAGACCGTGAAGGATTCAATCAACGAATGAGGGACATTATGGATGTTTTTACTGAGTGTGGATTCGGGCTGGAATTTACTGTTGAAGAATCAGTGGACGATCGCTTACAGTATTTCGATTTATTGATTCAATTCGGTGAGGATCAGGTTTGTTGGGAATACAACAGATCGATGATCGAGATCGATGAAGCCCTTGCTATGCTCCAATTCAGGGCATTCAAAATTAGTGAAGAATGGGATTATCAACACATGCTTATTAAATGCGTTGAAGAAATCTTGTTACCACGGCAAGGGCAAGAGTTTTGAAAGGCAAGTGACAAGAATTGCAAAGGCCGGTTATCGGGAGTCGGTTATTAATCGAGGCCAGTTGCCGGGTACTGAAGAGCCTTAAAAGAACCCAGAGACAGCAATCTCTGCCCAGCATGGGTGAGAGGAAGAGTAAGGTTGCGGTGGTACCATATGTGCACAGAATTTCACATGGCCTCAAAACTGTAAGCAAGAGGTATGGTGTTGACGTCGCATTATCCGCCCCACTCAAGATGAAGAGGGTTTGCCCGGCTATTCAAAGGGAATGAGAAGCGAAGAAGCAAGAATGTGGGGTGAAACATACAAACCCATTTGTTGGATGCAGGATAGGAGTTGTGTACAGGTTTCCACTCTCTTGTGCAGCCAGTTATCTAGGACAAACAGGACGATGTAATTATAAGAGACTACAAGAGCACCGGAACAACTTGGAAAGTGGAAAGAACGTTTCTGGTATCACATTGCCATTCATGTGAAACAATGAAGAAGGAAAAGGAGTGCACTCCTACGTTTGACAAGGTTACGATTTTGTATCGCCACAAAGAGAAGGTGACGAGAGAGATAGTGGAATCATATTTTATTTCAACGGACAATAAGTGTGTCAGCAAGACTTGCTCTTTCAAGCACAGAGGCGTCTTTTTTAAGTGACTTTGTGCAGCAGGTGAACCCAGGGGTTGTTTTACGTGATTGTTTCGTTTTCTTCATGTTTGTTTTTTCTGGGCCTTGGAGTAAAGGGCTTAGGCCTAGTTGTGAGTCAGCTAGCGCTCGTACTGTGGCTTTCTTTTATGTTGTCCTTTCTCTTCGTGTTCGCCCTGGGAGGGGAAGGCACCATGCAAGCACACATTACAAAAATATGTCTTTTCACGCCCAAGATGCACTGCTGCTAGCTACTCTTACACACTTTACAGCCCGCAGCACTGCAGCGCACGACCTGTGTCATGCAGGTGATAGCATCACTCAGAACACATTGCGAGTTGTACACATCCTCACACATTCGAATTGCTACAGCAGGCAACAGCTGTAAACTAGTGCAAACAATGCCAGTGGGTCACTGCGCTGTGCTTTAGTACGCAATAAATGACCTGATGTTGACAGGTGACAGCACACAAAGTTGTACTCACTTCTTACACCCAAGGTGCTAAAGTAGCAAACGCGAAACCTATGCATCAGAAGGCAGAAATGTAAGTAGCCCTGGTGCCAGTGGATGTCACTGATCTGCCGCCTAAACTTTTACCACCGAAAGACTGGTATGAAGAAGCTGATGGCACAATCGACACCGTGCATACCGCAGATGTTAGATATACTGGCTCTTGTCAGGCTCATAAGAGCAAGCTGCATATGCCTGACCTTCAGCGCAGGAAACGTTGGAGTCTTCCACTCGCTTGGGCACCCACAGTTCTAGCGCCAGAGCCGCTTCCCTGACTATCGCCGTTGTGCTTGATGTCTTCGCTAAAGGGGGAGAGGAGGGGGGGCACATGCGCGTGCAATCAGATGAGTGTGGACAGCGCAAAAAATGACGGGGACGTAGGAAGGGCACAAACGAGGCGCTGTTTGTGTCCTTCGTACTTTCCCGTTTTTTTTTTTGCGCTGTCTGCACGCATGGAGTACCAAGTCGCCCAAGCGTCTGTTTCATCCAAACAGATGGTGTGCAAGGCTGCACTTGAAGCGAAAATGTTTGCAGCTCGTCCTATTGGTAAAGGTGAGCGAATCACCGTTGCAGACATCGTAACTAGATTTCATAACGCAGGTAGACCCCTCCACTACCGATCGAGCTGCAGAGGTGGCGGGGGTTCTTATGGAGGATGCCTTAGTACTGATGACAGGAACCAGGGCTGAAGAGTGCAGCCAACGTCTCCTGCGCATTGATCAAAACTTGGAGCAGCAGGTCCAACGAAACTACGCACAAAGACAACTACCAATGTACATCTCTGTCTTGCATACGTCGTATAACTCGCAAAGAAGGAACTCTCCTTTGTCGATCCAGATCCCTTCCACGAAGCGCCACCGCAGTGCAGTTTGCTTCACCACGTGGGAACCGTTACACGATCCCTTGAAGCGCGTTCACATTTAAGGCACAATACCCTTTCTGGCACCAGCAAGCTTCCCCTTGAGCTGGATGCAAGTTTGGTGCCCTTATCGCGACAAACATGCAGTTCGGCGGCGCCAATATACGCCACTAATTCTTCCGCGTTCTTGCGTTTCTTGATTTGTATTTACAGAATGGTACCCTTCGCAGTTCGCATGAATCAATTGCAAGTGCCACCTGTGTATTTCCTGATGCAGGTGAAACTAACTTACTTTTGGAGACATTACTACAATGACCAATATAATGATATTAAGTAATGAAACAAAGCCACTTCAGTGAGTTTTCAAATACATATTTTGTATACTTTGTAAAACTTGTTTCAAACCTTAAAAGCGTTGTTTACCGCAAAAGGACAGTACAAACAGTAAGAAAACTCCAACAAGACAAGTAGTGAATAGGGCTTGTGTTGTACGTGTTTTATTATTGTGTGTCCTCTCCTTTTGCACTATACAAGATGAATTTTAAGACTGATCCCGCACTAGCCCATCAATGAACACTTTTAAGGTATTTTGTGCGTTTAGGCGCTTGCGTTGTACGTGCGTTTTTACTGTGTGTCCTGTCCTTTTGCGCTAAACAAGAATATTTTAAGTTTGTTTCAAACCATACTGCTGGGTACAAAAATGTAGAAGCGAAGATCATGTTTGACGTCCGTCGACCTTCAGTTTGGTATCTCATAACAGCCTCCTGAAATCAACAATAAAAATTTCACTAAAAAATACTACATTTTCGTATAATCATCAAGCATTATTGTGTGCATAATGCCAATGTTTTGAAACCCGTCTCCCACAGTTGTTAAAATACACGTTTGATTACAGCTAAAAAATTTTCCTCTGTCGTACTGCCGTATTTGATTTTTAGCTTTTATTTCCCATGTTTTGTTGACCAGATAGCATGGTCGTTGCTGTTCCGGACAGGGAACATTCAGGTCGACAGTGCCAGTCGCGAGTTCAACATCTGTGTATTTTATTGCGTAAGCAATACTACTTTAACTTTTCAGCCCTTCGCGTAGCGAGGCGGTAGCTACCATTGGACCTTTAGCTTGACCTTTGGCGCGCCGCCAATCACAGCTGCTCAAAAACAGGGGCCCCAACTCGCGCCGTCAGCTAGCGAGGCGGCAGCTACCAAACGCGGCCTAACTCCCGGTCCCTCCGTGAGGGAGCGCTACAGCTGGAGTTGCGTCATCCCATCTGCCGCAAAAACAGGGCCCCCAACTCGTGCCGTCAACTCGCGAGGCGCTAGCTACCAACCGCGAGATAACTCCCGCTCCTACCGCAGCTACCGCCGGGGGTGCAACGTTGGATACTATAGAAGGTGGCCTAGCGGCAGGTAGAACCAACGCAGTCTCCAGGGATGCTTTCATTTCTGCTGGCGTAAAGAATGCCGTTGCAGCCGGTGCCGGAGTGGCAGTGGTACATTCTGCCTTAATCTCACCGACAACCAAGTATATCGTTGCAGCCACGGCACTCCTTGCCTCGCTACTAGTTATGCATAGAGTAACCAGGTAGCACCCCACAAAAAACAATTGTTGAACCACATGCCGTGGCCAGAGTGAATCACGGCATAACCATAAGCATAACCACAAGCACCACAACCAGCTACACCACCAGCTGAACCTAGGCGTAGCCATAGCTATTGCTTTCGCAATTAACAGGCTTACCCAAGCTAAGCCACTGCCAATTTTTTTCGTATGAGACACAGAATTTATAAATAATAAACATCTCATTCATTATTAATTTTGAGGCTTTTATGAGATCGTGGATAATGCGTGTTTAGCTTGACAGCTTTAATACATTGGATGAACATAACTGCAGACTGACCTATGACGTCGCATTTCACTGCCGATGCTTTCGATCGACATGGATCGTAACTCTTCAGAGCTGTGTATCGGCTGTAAGTCATCTCTCTCTCGTTGATGACCTAATATATTTCATAATGGATATAAAGAAACAAACAGCACCAACTGTAAGCAGGAATAAGATATCGACTGCTGGTGCACTTTTAAGACTGACAAATGATACTAATAATGATGTCATACTGTAATATGCGACCACGTTAATTCATCGTATTGACAAATACACGTTTAGATTATGTTGCACCGTACAATGCGAAAGATGCCAAGCAGTCATACTGAAAAATAGACATTAAAATGAAGGTATACTGTATAATGGAAAATATTTATTGCTGTATTATGAACAGAGACACGTCTAAGTGACGGAATGGTGTGTAATCAAAAGACATGGAGGGGCCAAACTGTCGGCTGGGTTCTATTTATTTTTGCAAAGCAAGATGTCAGTGTTCAGAAGAGCTTCAACTTGCACTGTAAATATTGTTTATTTTTTGCCTGTTGTGTTAAACTACATAGTTTGTATTCCCACCCTGCTAAAATCCCAACACTGGGATTGCAGTATCAATAAATAAATAAATCAGACACACCATCATTACTTCATTAGGAAATGAAGGCTGACTGTTACACTGACGGCTGACTTGTTGAGTTCAGTTCAGTTCAGTCGTTCAGTCGTGTCCGACTCTTGTTGACCCTATGGACCATGTCACACCACGCTTTCCGGTCTCTCACTATCTTCCTAACATCACATAACTTCATCTGCAGTGCCTCGAGGATGCCATCTAACCATCGCGTTCTCTGCCTACCCCTTCTCCGGCGACCCTCAACTTTTCCCAACATCAGATCTTTCTCCAGCGACTCCTCTCTTCTCATCAGATGACCAAAGTAGCTGAGCTTTAACTTTAGAATTTACCCTCCAATGAGGAGTCAGGGTTTATGGTCGACATTATCGACTGATTTGATCTTCTGGCAGTCCAAGGAACTCTCAAGAGTCTTCGCCAGCACCACAATTCAAACGCGTCAATTCTTCGGCGGTGCTGCCTTGTACTCAGGTTGGAAATTAAGGCGTAACTTTACACTGACCAAAATCTCAATAGAAAAACAGGTTGAAAGAAATCTAACACTTGGGATAACCTTCCTGTAAAATAAGAACCTTTTATGAGTGCGGATGTTGCATCTGCGTCTGGCCCTTTGCGATTGGGTCCGCCAGCTAAGTCGGAAGCTGAGTAGGTGGATGAGGTGCGGAAAGGCGATGAGAGTTGGACGGCGCGAAAATATTGTGATACGTCCATGAGAGGAGGAGACAATGGGAGAGAAGCAGGCTGAAGGCTCGGAGTATTACTAAAAGCACGTTTTGCTGAACGCGCTGGGACGCCTCATGTTTCAAGTAGGGGCGATAAACGATAAGTCATTATAAAATTAAAATTGCGTATTCTGTGTTTGTTTGTACGATACCCCATCGTGATGCTTAACGCCTGAGCTTGAGCATCCCCCTAATTTTTTTTGTCCCTCTACTTTGAAAGTTCGACGAAGTGTGCCACGCAGACAAGCGCGGACATGGCGAAACGTTCTCCGCGCACATTGCTTCCAGCGGAATTTCGACTGCCAAAAGCTGGGTTCCGCCCAGGCTACTCGTGGTGAAAGCTGCGAGCCGTCGGCGCTCGCCGTTGCTAAGCGCGTTGCTATGAGTGACATCATGGGCCACGTGACTCCAACTGCGGGAGCTGTGAGTGGCGAGGCCCCCAAGACGAGTTCCAGGCAGGGTTGCCAGATTTGGCTACTTTACGCCAAATTGGCTACTTTCTGAGCCGCCTGGCGACAAAAATTTTAGGTTGGCTATTTGGCTACTTTCTGGCTACTTTGAAAAATTTTCGCCTATTCCAACGAGCCCGTTTGCGCGCTGTTCAGGATGCTCGTTTTTATAGATAGAGAGATAGCAAATCTATCAACGGTAGCGCTGCAATACAACTAACTCTGCATGGTGACGACTGTCCCCACTGTGTTTCAAAGGGGACGCTCTTAACATCCATCCGCTAAAACCCCTTGATAATTTGAAAGTAGCAACACTCTCCTCCGCGCCGCGCTTTCCTTTTCAATTCTCCTCGCGCGGCTAAGGGGCGCGGCGGCTACGAGCTCTGCGCACGACACGCTTTCTCTCCCTGGCGCCCGCCATTCGGCCGCAGCAGTCAGTGAAGCGCGCGTTTTTAGGCCAGGTCTGCGCTCAGGGTCTAGTACTGCCTCTGTCTGGCTGTGTTTGGTTTTTTTTATCTTTTTTTTTGAGCGTGAACTCCGTCACCGCGGTAAAACTTCGCAAAACGAGAAAACGACCCAGGCTGGTGCTTCGAACTTTAAGATCAGAGAAAGTCAAAGCGGCCGCTTAGTTTATTTCGCTACTTTCAAGCAATCTTGGCTAAGCATAGTATATGTCACGTGATAAACCTTGAGTTTGGATCATTGGTTAATTATACCCTTATTTTGAACAACTACGGGCGAAATTAAATGATATTTAGTAAATTGCACTTGAAACCCAAATTTGCGCTGCAGCATCGAGTCATATACCGCTGGAAAGCTTAGGCCAAGTGTAATGGCACTGTGCTAGTGATCCTCATTAATCTGCGTTAATTATTTAATTTTGTATAAAACCAAACTTTGAGCTAGACGATCAAATCATATACCGTTGAAAAGCTTAGGATGTCTCCAAATGCTCTGAATTAGTTACCAATCCATATTAGTTAGCGTTAGTGAGCTATATGCATCGTCATATACCTTTCGAAAGCTTAGGTTGAGTGCAAATGAGTTGTGGTAGTTATCGAGCCAAATTAATTAGTGCTAATTATTTAACTGCACTTAAAGCCAAACTTTGCATTATAGATGGCAAACTGAGGGCAAATGTAAAAGCTTTATGCTAGCTAGCCAAACTTAGATAAAAATCACAACAGAGCTAACACACTAACTAGGCTTTCCACGAACTGCTTCGAAATGTTTTTCTTTGCCCCTGCATATTTGCTTGCAGTACGTCTTATTTAGCGTGCACCCGCTGACAATAAATTAGTCATGAGTGCATCTTCCGTCCATAGGTTTGTCTCATCAGTGTGAAAGTGGCTTTTGCACTTATACTTTGTTCACAAAAAAAAAACAGTTGCGCACTTTCAATGCGAACCATTCATTGACCGCAATTCGCCGAACATTATTAGGCACTAGTGTCAAGGAAGCTTACGAATATACTCGGTATACCTGTGAAAGAATGATTTCTATATCTTTAGGCAAGGTAAACGCCTCTCGATAATGTAATATTATACTTGAGAAACCGAAAGTTCCCGTCCAACGCCTAGTAGTCATGATCAAAAAGAAGTGTGTGTGATCGTGTGAACACCCCCTGCACATTGGCCATATCCTTGATAAACCCAAACGATGATTGAGAAGGTCAACTCAACTATTTACGGCAGGCCTGAACATCGCACTTGAGTGGTTGCAGTTTACTTTCGTCGTGTTCTCCTTTTGTAGCCATTATTTGAGACATCCAACTCCACTAACATTTTATACTTACATTTTCGTGGACATAATTTTATGCATTTTATATTGTTTCTAATCATCACAGAGAAGTTTCTGATAACATGTGTGTTTATCTGGTCAGTTTAGTTTTATGTCTGTTTATATGATATCGCAGTCTTAAGGTCTATTCACACTTGCGACTAGAAGAAGTCGCGCGACTACCAGTCGCGCGACCAGAGGAGAGGAGCCATGTTCTCACTTGCGACTGTCGCCGTCTCGAAAAGCAAGTTGGGAGTAGGAAAGCTGCAGGGCGATGGCAGCGAACGTCGGTAGCAGCCGCTTGCCAGACACTTTAGCTTTTTCAGGCGAGAACGCCGACGACGAATAGACGGTGTCAATATAAAATGTTGCGCCTGCGTGAAAAACCCATTTCTCAAAAGTTCATAGTACTTACCGGATAGTCCGAATATCTTTCCAATCTCCTCCCAGGCCATATCCTTCTCCCTGCCTTTGAATTCCGGATGCCGTTTTCTTTAATTGCATTGGGAAGGTGCTCGATCTAGTACTCCGGGACCTCGCTGATTGGAGAAATGGTTTGCGACTAGTAGTCGCGCGACTGGAAATTCGAGCAGTGCCCGATCGGCCCCCGGCAGTCGCTTTTCGACCGATGCGACCATTTGCGACTGTCGCTTTTCGACCAAAACGGTCGCGCGACCGCTGCTAGTCGCAAGTGTGAACGGGCCTTTACGCAGCCAGTTTCTTTTTTTTCAGAAATCTTTTTTACGTGATTTAGTTTCTATAAGACGCAAGTGGCATTTGTTTCTTCACGAGCGTTGGAATAAAATGACTATTAAACGAATGTTTTTAGTTGTCTTTTTGCAGTGAGCGCTCTATTTACTGCCCCATGCATGGCCTCATGGCTCCTTTTTGGCTACTTTTTATTGCTCTTCCTCTGGGTGGCTACTTTCTGGCTACTTTTCCCATTTTTGTGGCGACTTTTTGTTTTTTGGACCTGGCAACCCTGGTTCCAGGAGAGCGCGAGTTCGGTTCGCTCGGAGCAGCGGCTAGCAGCGGCGGCGTCGCAACCGTTTTGTTACTGGAAGTTGAGGAAGATGTATGTTCACGGTCGGATTTAGACTGAAATGACTGAAGTATGCAAACAGAAATTATATGTTTTAGCTTCTACCGGGCGCCAAGAAACCTTGCGTGAAGTGGCTGCGTGACAGGTACATTGCCGAGCCATCAAAGCCATGTATTCATCATTCAAGAAGCGTTAGTTGCAGTTTGATAGGTTACAGAAGATGGTGATTCCCGGAATGGCCCTGTATTTAGGAAAGATGGTGTCGCTTTCGAAGTTCGTTCACCCTTCAGTATTGTGTGCCTGATTTTGATACGCGTCAGTATTGCTTCATTGTGACTTTTGGTGAGTGCGCTGTATGCGTGAGAAAGTTTCACTGGATCGATTTATCGGATCCGTTTCATCAAAAGGTGAGCAGCTGGATGTATGCGCGTTTTTTGCATACACACTGGCCATTCGCATTCAAGCTGTCCGCGGTAAACTCGTCTATCGTAAGGTGAGTTGCATTTTTTTTCGCTAAGAAATTTACAGGTTTCCTGCATTCCGCGGACATTAGTTTGAGTTTGATGCACTTGCAGTCACATGTCTCCCAATAATTCTACTTTGAGCTTATCAGGGACCCATGTTTTATGTGCAAAATGGTCTTGATTAGAAATGCCAGTGCTACATACTGTAAACGCACCGCAGTAGACTTTTTTGAACCCTTTGTTGTGTTGTCGTGATTCGGGGTTACTTAGCAGCTCCTTGAACAGCAATACAAATTCTTCTGCACGGTCATTTCTCACGCGCTGTCATGATCATGTATTGGCGCAGTGCACATGATGAAGCTAGGGCTCTGTGCTAATTTGTTATGTCGGCGGGTGCGTTATCTGTGTCGGCATCATGTACTTGCTGTGTGCAACCTTTATATTTGTCTTGAACACTGTATTTGCCTTTACACACCTGTCACTTTTGACGCCTGAGGACGCATTTGCGTTTGTTCCAGCAGACCGTGGTCTTTAGGTGCGATGCTGAAGTTTAGTTGTTCTAGTTGTTTTTTGAATGTGAAGGCATCGGTTTATTTCTAGAAGTGCCAACTTACTGTAAACCATCGATCGTCTTTTTGACGTCGGTGTTAAAGGCGTGGACTATGTCTTCAGTTGCGTTCGCAGTGGTCACGTGCAGCAGGGGCAAGAACGCAGCCAGCGTAGCTCCGCAGAGAGTGAAATCCCATCAATAACGTATTGGGGAACTTTAGCGGACCATAAAATCAGTGGTACGAGGAATTTTACCGCGCCTGTTTTCGGTCCCTGGCACCTGCAAGTGAGCGTACTTCCTTGGCACATGTTCGTTTCCCGACATAATGGACTTCATTCTCGCTGCCACTGGCACAAACCTGGTACGACCCCTTCCGCTGCTGTTGTATTTGTCTTAAAAAAAAAAGACTGCACAAGAGTTGTGGCCGCGTTTTGAGACTTGCATTATTACGCTTACAGAAAGACTCCGAAGAATACCTGGGTGTCTGTCCTTTTGGTCTCCAGCAGCCAGCGTGAAAAGTGCAAAAACCTCTTTGCTATTCCTAGTGGGGAAAAGTAGACAAGGACTGAATGGCTGCAAATAATTTATTATGCATTGGATTTATTTCGACGTTTCAACCGGGGTAAACATGCATAAAGGGTATGCAGTATTCATGCGCCACAGTATTGATACTGCTGTGTGGCTGTGTGTCATCTGTTATTTGGTTAACAGCTGCAAGAGGCTGGCGAGAGAAATTTCTTCATGCGGATTATTGCATCTGCGGGGTTCTCGAAATATTCGCAAATATTGTTTTCCTGCTTATTCTCCAGATATCAGTGTAGAGCATGTCGCCTGATTACCGGAAGAAGTGAGCAGAACAGTTGTACCAGGCAGATGTTTTCTTTTAAACTGGTGGCTTAGGTCACTGAAATAACAACCAGAGCATCATTAAAAATGAGCGTTTGAGAATTTGATCTACAATCACGTTCTCTTAATTGTCCTTGGTTTGTATCATCCTTTTTTCACACGCATTCCCTTGTAATTCATACTCTTGCAGAGTCACATGAGCTAAGCTGTGAATGGTCTGTGAATGTTCGATGCATAATATGTCCATGGTGATGGTGCCTGTACCCCTTGCAACGGGTCGCTAGCGCCTCGCGACGCGGCGGAGCCAAAACTTTCTACGGCGAAGAAAACAAAAACACAAATAGGCATTATCCGAAACGTTCACAGCAACCGGCTTACTCGTCCATCACGGTCGTCGAAGCTTTCCTCACGTCCTCGCGTCAAATCGTACCATGGCGCCACCAATACTCCAGGCGTCTCTTCGTGCACTCCACCACAAAGTGGTTGGCCGACTCCGCCGATACTTCACAATCGTCGCCGAAACCCAAGGCAGCAGGCAGTGTCGATGCCCCTGCGGGAGGAGACAGAGCCGGGCATTTTATGACCACGTGACTGATTGTTTCTTACATGGCACCACACAGGCGCAGTCGGTGCTCGTGCCACTCACAGACCTGGCGCGCCACGCGCGTGTGCGTAACATTCCATAGCGGGCCTCAGCCAGCTTGCCGCTGCCACAGGAGTTGTCGTACCACCGGTCCTTGCCGATTGTAGTTTTTGCGTCACAGTACAGGGTCAAGGTGGGCTTCGCCGCCGCTCCACTAACCCGTGTATAGCTCGAGATTAGTGTTGCATACTTCGTCGCTACGTCAGAATGAAATCCTTCAATGATTGGGATAGATTTTCTTTACGCCAAACCTCTTTTTCGCTACCAAGCCATAGATCTGGCACCCCCGAATTTATTCCAGCAAGTTAAAAGGCACCCTTAGACATCATTTTCATCCATGTAGGCCTCCTTATGGCGATTACACGGGAGTTTGTCTCTTGGCCATTTTGGCGCCGCTGCTCAGCCTTACATAGCCTTGGCGACTACAACAGGCCGATGATGCGGCACTAGGCGCGGCTGCCATATATTTTGCAAGGGAATACGACACGGAAAGCACTCAAAGAATGGAGCAGCGAGAAACTATCATTGGCACAACACGCAGAAGGCCTTGGGAAGTGACCGCTGTATTTTCAAGATCTGCCTTGACTACAATAAGCATCGCAAACCGAGAGGGCAGGCTCGGCTCGCGGACTCGTCGGTCCTGCGAAACACGGAAGACCGCGCTTCAGGCGCCCATTGAGTTGGCTGAGTCGCCGCTGGGTGTCAAGAATAGCTTTACACGTACACATCAGACCTGAGACGTTCAAGCTATTGACAACCATCTTCTTCATCTATGGGAAGCAAGAAGTCTCACACGGCGGTGCAAAAGACAGAAACATTACCGCAAGCTCAAGATCAACACCGCGACAGTAACACTGCAAGCACAAGTGTATGCACGTACCTTGGCCAAAAATAAATAGTTGGCCAAATGCAACTCCGTGAAAGACAGACTTAGCACCAAGGCACTGTTGAGTCTCCTTCGATGTTTCATAGAGCCAAGTAACGCGGGGGATCAACAACGTAATCTCAAGAGAGCGCTACATGCTTTGTGGGCACGAACCAGCAGCTGGTTGCAGCCCTCACCAGCAAGTACCTCTGTGCAGTGAAAGACAACGAGTCAGTACACGATTAAGAAGGTATGGAGAATCTGGACCTGGATCGAGAGTTCCAAGTCCAGGAAACAGGTAGAGCTTAAGACTGTGAGGTGTGGCCACATCACTAGGGAACGGCAGGGTGACGGTTGGATTGCTTATCAATGAGCACGTGCTTAAGCATCTCCCTCATTAGATCAACGAGTGTTGGAGAAATTACCCGGGCAGCGAAAGACGGCTTCACCTTTATTCTTAAACCTGAAAAGATGGTGAGCATCAATAATCAGGCCAATCTAAATTTCGTCATGCACAGGGACGTTGATGGAGTAGGTTGTCCAATGCGGCCTTCAACGGCTTTCAAGTATTAGTATGCGTCACCCAATATTCTGTGTTAGGGCACACTTGTCAACCGAGGACGTTTTACTGCAGCTTAGAAAGGAAGTGGAGGAGGGCCAGGGCGAGGACGTTAGGCAAAACGTGTCAAGGGGATGATAGTGCTGTGTATGTTGATACGGCAAAGTACAACATTACAGGAAAGGAAGGTTTCGCAGTGAGCGCGGTCAGCATCTCCCGCGGGGTAGCAGTTACGGTGGTGACGGACCAGGTAGAAAAGGCAGAAGAGGCCGAAATAG
>JAJIZL010094069.1:0-16799 GCA_023969395.1 Amblyomma maculatum | reverse complement strand
CGGCCCCATCGTTTCCAGAGTTGCCCGCGTGGGCGGGTACCCAGACTAGGTTAATTTCGTGGTCGGGAGTGCAGCCGCGCAGGATGCGTGCAGCAGGAAGGCAGATGTAGCCTGCCGAGAAATTTAGAATTGCTCTTTTTGAGTCACTAAGGACTTTACGCGTACGCGGGTCGTCGATGGCCAGCGCTATAGCTGTTTCTTCCGCTGCGGGGGGGGGGGGGGGGAGGCACGCACCGTGGCGGCGGAGATAAGTGTAGATTGCGGCGTGGTAACACAGGCCACATATGTTGTTGCATCTTGCCTTGCCGCGTCCACGTATGTTGCGCGTTCATCAGTATGGTAGATTTCATCGAGCGCCCTGGCTTTGTGTTGACGGCGGGCGTCGTGTCGGCCAGGGAGCAAGTTTTTTGGTAGTGGTTTGACAACGAGGCGGCTGTGTACACATGTCGGAAGGGGGGCTGTGGTATGGGGATCGCCTATTGGGTTGACATTTAACCGGTCAAGGATAAGACGGCCGTGATTTGTCCTGGAGAGGCGATGAATTTGGGCTGTCTTGTGTGCATCTATAAGTTCGGAAAGAGTGTTGTAAATACCCAGTTGGAGGAGGTGTCGTGTGCTAGCGTATTGTGGCAACCCTAGGGCAGCCTTGTACACCGAGCGGATGATGCTGTTAACTGCCTCTTCATCTTTTCGGCGAAGATGATAGTAGGGATAGGAGTATACTATCCTGCTAACGAGGAATGCCTGTGTTAGCCGGCAGAGGTCATCCTCCATCATGCCTCTACGACGTGTGGAGATGCGGCGAATAAGGCCGATTATTCGGTGAGCTGTCGTGCGGAGGCGTTGTATTGCTTCGGAGTTCTGTGTATTGTTCTGTATTAGCATGCCCAGGACACGAATGGTCTGGACGGAAGGTATAAGGTGTGTGTCGATGTGGAGCGTGATGAGCTCAAGCGCTGCGGGAGCCGGTCTGCGCACTCTCCTGTCGCGGATGACAAGCAGCTCCGATTTTGTTGGGGAGCATGTGAGGCCGTTCGCCTGTACATAGGTGTGGACAGTGTCAATGGCTGTCTGGAGGGAACTCTGGATGTCCCCGTCTGAACCAGAGTTGGTCCAGAGGGTGATATCATCGGCGTATAGGGAGTGTTTTACGTGAGGTATGGCGTTTAAAATTGGGGGAAGGCCCCTCATGGTGACAACAAAGAGGAAAGGGGAGAGAACTGCACCTTGTGGGGTTCCTCTGGTGCCCAGGGTAATCTTGTCACTGATGAGTTCGCCAATGTGGAGTTCTGCGGTGCGGTTGTGTAGGAAGTTTGCGATGTAATTTTAGGTACGGGTGCCTACATTCATCTGAGCGAGATTTGTCAAAATGGAGGTGTGTGATACGTTGTCAAACGCCTTGCTAATATCGAGGCCGAGAATCGTCCGCGTGGCCCGGATGGGACCTGAGTCGAGTATGTCATGTTGTATTTGCCACATGATGTCTTGAGTGGAGAGTCCGGCTCTGAACCCAATCATAGTGGGCGGAAGGAGATCCTCTTTGTCTGTGTGGTTTTTAAGCCTGTTAAGGATAACGTGTTCCATCACCTTACCGAGACAAGATGTTAGGGAAATAGGTCGGAGATTGTCCAGCTCAAGTTTTTTGCCCGGTTTAGGTATAAAGATCACTTTGGCATGCTTCCAGGTATCCGGAAGGCGACCATCATGCCAATGGGTGTTGAAAAAGTTCCGTGAGTGCTTCGATGGACTGGTCATCGAGGTTACGGAGCATTTTGTTAGTTATATGATCGTTACCTGCGGCGGCGGTGGTCTTGATGTGATTGGGGGCTGCATGAACTTCGGCTGTTGTGAGGTCCCTGTCCATGTCGGTGTTTGGAAGTCCCGTGTATGCCGCGGGGATGGGGATTTCAGTCGAGGTATTAATGTACTTGTCTGTCAGAGTGTCGAGCGGTTCCTCATTTGTGCCCTGAAAAGCGTGTATTACTCGGGCGAGGTTCTTGTGGGATGTGGCCTTAGTGTGGGTCGGATCAAGGAGGTGTTTAAGCAGATACCATGAGTTTTTACAGCCTAGCTGTCCGTTTAGGCGGTCGCATGTTTGATGCCATTGTTCCCGGCTAAGCTTGGTGGCCTAAGTTTCGATTTCTCGCTCAAGGCGTGCGAGGTGAATTTTGAGAGGGCGGTTATGTTTGCGTCGGAGCCAGCGAGCGTGAAGGCTACGCTGTGCTTCCCACATGTGGATGAGTTTGGTATCAGGGTTGGGGCCATCCTCCTCTTGTGTAGTCGTGGAGGTGGCATTTTCAGCATCCTGGAGTAGTGAGGCTGTCCAGGTGTCCAGGTCCTCGATGGGGATCGGTGCACGTTTGGTACGTACGTATCTGAACGCGTCCCAGTTGGTGTGCTTGACTGTGCGGCGAGGGGCTTTGCTGTGTGTGGCTGTGAATGTCGTGCTGAGAACATAATGGTCGCTGCCTATGTTCATGCCGAGATTTTCCCATCGCGCATCTGTGATGTTTCGACCAAAAGTGGGGTCAGGACAGCTGTCCCGTGTGATGCTGTTACCTATGCGGGTGGGTCTGTCGGGGTCGGTGAGTAGGGTAAGTCCCAGGGTCTGGGCGGCTTCCCGTACTTTAGCTCCCTTACGGCCGCATGTTCTTTGGGGATAGCCCCACTGCTCGTGCGGCGTGTTAAAGTCACCAAGTATGAGGAGCATTCCTGTGCTTGCGACCATGCAGGCCTTGCGGATAAGGGTGGCTACTCGTGTGGTCTTGTCGCTAGGGGGGCTGTAGACATTTAGGATATGAATAGGGGCTTGTGATCGGGTATTTGGGAGGACCTGTATGAAGGTGTGCGGGACTTCAGCGTAGTTCAAATCCAGTTGATTAGCGGTTAGATTTTATGGACCAGTATCGCGGTGTTGGGTCTTTGGCTTTGGGTTTTTTGCTGGTTGTATGCGGCGCAACTGACAAGTTTAGAGTCTGTGTATGTTTCTTGGAGTGCTATTATGTGAGGGGTACGCGGCTGGGCCTGCAGAAAGTGCTCCAAGGCCCACCGCTTTGCCTTGAAGCTCCTGCAGTTCCATTGCCAGACTATGATGGGGGAATTAGCCATCGCGTTTGGCGTATGGTTCGGGGCGCCTGCGAGAGCGCCCTAGGTGATTTTAAAATACCTCCTGCACGGGTGCACGAGGCTGCACTTTCCGACGTGGCGACAATAACGGATGGTGGATAGGTAGCGGGATTTGGAGGGGTTGCAGATTTCGGAGGGGTGGTGGGCTGTAGTGGGCTGGTGATGGCATCGAGGCGGGCCGTAAGGGCTTGAATATTTGCTGCCATTGTAGAGTAGCTCTCTGCGAGCCGGTAGATCATGGGAGTGAGTTGCAGTAGGGTGTCCTCAAATTTGGACATACGCGCAGTGGAGGCCTCAGAATTGGCGTCGATGTCTGCTAATGAAGAGGGGGGAGACGCTTTACGTTTTGGGCGCTTAGGTTCGTTTGTATCCATGTTTGGATCACTGACTGCGTCAGAGGTAGGAGCGCGAGCCACCTGCTGCGGTTGCAACTTAGGGTTCATTTGCGCAGATTCTAATGTTTGAATTTTCGCATTCGCTTGAGCTAGTTGGAGTTGTAGTTTCTTTACCATGTCTGCCAGCTCCCTTACCTGCTAGTCGGGAGACGTGGCGGTGAGTTGTGTGGGGGGTTTCCAGGCGACCTGCTTCGCTGTCTTGGCCTGTTCAGTCTGGGGTCTGTCCCGGGGGCTTCGTGAGGCGGAGACGGAACGACTCCGGTTGGAAGGGCTGTCACTGCCGAGTGGGGGGAAGGATTGATCCCGAGGAGGCTGGTGGCGATTCTGAGTACGGTCGTGGGGCCGAGACTGGCGTCCAGGGTTTGTCTCGCCCGCGTTGCTGTCAGTGGCGGTGGTTGGTGAAGAGGACTTGGCTGGAGTGGATTGTATGAAGCGGTATTTACAGCTTCTGCTGCCTGTAGGGTGGCCTCTCTTACAGACAATACACGACGCCTGGCATGTCGGTGGTTGGCCGTCCGGGGGAGGATCGTGCGCAGTGCCGCAGCGGCGGCAGGTTGGCTTTCTTGGATGGGAGCATACATCCGCTCTGTGGCCCAGCTTTCGGCAGTTAAAGCACGCCTCCGGGCGGCTTTTGTACGGAAAAACTTCGAAAGTGAAGCCAAGGTACCGCATGTATCGGGGTAACTTGGCACCGGCGATTGTGATCACGAAGTGGCGTGTGCGGCCCATGCGGCGCGCGGCTACCACTGTGAGGTCCGGGTTCCTGGCTTTGAGCTCAGCCTGAATCTTTGCGTCGGTCTCGTGGCTGTGGGCTCTGTAGATTATCCCCTTCACCGAGTTGTCGGAGGTTTGGGCGTACGTGGCGACCGGGATGGCGACCTTGTCTAGGGGGATTGTTTGGACTTTGGCGTAAAGGAGAGCGCGATCCTTGTCCGGAGTACTGATCGTGATGGTGTTGTTGCTCGGATGGATTCTAACTTGGTCGGCGGTGATGGCCACGCGGCCGTCGATCTGAGCAGAGTCATAAATAGATATGGCCAGTTTGGTGGGGCCAACGGCGTTCAAGTCGACTGTACCTTGAGGGCGAAGGACGATTTTGTAGTCATCCGTCGGCAGGTGAGGGAGTGGTCGTTTCTTCGCAGGTGGCGGTGGGCGGCTGCGGAGACGCTGTCTTGAGTGAGCTGCAGCGGCATCAGACGCTGGAGCGTTGGCCGGCGGCGTATCCGATGGTGTCGGTCGGCGGTATCGGCGTTGCATTTCAAGCGCGGTCCATGTGTCGTCGGCTAGGTGCGCAGGCGAAATGTCCGTGCCGGTGACGGAATACGGCATCTCTGAGCTTGAGGATGTGGACGCGGGTAGAAGTGAGGTGGCCGCAGCCGCCACAGCTGGGAGTTGGCACGCCCTAAGCGTGCGCAGCCATTAGGCCTACCTCCCTCGGTCAGGTTTGGCCGCAGGAAATTGATCGTAGAGACAACAAATCTCGCCTAAAATCATTGAAATTTGCGCAGTCCACGCCGGATAGGTAGCGAAGGGTCTGGCGCAAATTCGGGGGTAGTCGGTGGCAAAAAACGGGCGAAAATGCTGGAAGAACGCGGAACGCATTTGGAATGCGACCGCTAGCGTCCGTGCCAGAGAGAAGAATCCCTAATTTTTACGGAATTGACATGTTCTGACCAGCGAAGGTATTCATGAAATTTATCAACTAAGAATTTATGCAAGGATAATGTCTTCAAAGTGTGTAGGGTAAATTTCAATGTACACGCAAAGTGGGTCTGCTTATTTCTAGGACCAATAAAATATGATTTGTTTTTGTTTTTTGAAACTTCAATAAAGTTGATTAGCATGAAACCACTGGGACAGATTCTTAACCCACAGGTTTGCGGTTGTGCAAGGACGTTATCAGAAGAAAACATTTGTAAGACTATTACATTTATATAAAAGAGAAAAATTACAGGGCCTGGAATGGAGCCTTGCGGGACGCCGAATATTATGGATCCGGTGTCTGAGACGATGTTGTTTATTGTGAGATATTTCTTACGATTGGATAAGTAACTACATATGAATTTAAGTGGAAGGGCTCTTGCGCCATAATGAGGTAATTTGGTGTATAACATGTCCTGCTTTATGGAATAAATTGCCTTTGTAAAGTATTGAATTGGTTTGGTTTGGTTTGTGGTGTTTAACGTCCCAAAGCAACTCAGGCTATGAGAGACGCCGTAGTGGAGGACTCCGGTAATTTCGACCACATGGGGTTCTTTAACGTGCACTGACATCGCACAGCACACGGGCGCCTTGCTTTTCGCCTCCATACCTAAGGTTTGTAGTTTTGTTAAGTATTGTTGACAATTTTGTCTCGGATTTTGAACAGTGCAAACGCAGAGGATTTACTTTTTGTAATCCATATTGACACTAAGATACTAAACTGTGATTATTTATATGATTACTAAGCTGATATTAATAGTTTTCTCAGCTACTTTTGAGAACAATAGCAAAATATATTCTAGGCCTATAAATACCAGTATGATTCAGAGCTCCTTGTGTAAAAAGACTTTCTCTATTTTAAACCCCGCAAACAAAACTCAACATTGGTGCTGATGTTGTGATGTCCGTGGAGGTCAATGATCATCAGGTGGAGGAAGTTATTTCAGAGCCTTCTGTATGGCACTTTTCTCTCCCTTTATTTTCAATGCTTCTTTCCTCGATTTCTTTATGGTGCGATGTCAGCGTGCGATGTCAGCGCACGTAAAAGATCCCCAGGTGGTCGAAATTACACCGGAGCCCTCCACTACGGCTCCTCTTTCTCTCTTTCCACTTTCATTCCCACCTTCCTCCCTTCTCTTACGGCGCGGTTGAGGTGTCCACAGAAAACAAGCGAGACCGTTACCGCGCCTTTCCCTTCCTATAAAATCCAAATAAAAAATAAAAAATCTTTACGTTGCGGTAAGGTGTACAGCCAGAAGCGTTAAAGGCACAGCGCCTTACTTTTACTCGGTATCAATTTAGGATTTTATCAGTACGCCTATAAATTGCAGCAGTTTCACACACGTTTGTGTTCGTAATAGTTGCAGTACGAAATAAATTATTATAATAAACATAGAAACCAGCATTTTCCCTGATATCAACAGAGATCCCTAGACATTCGGTTCCGTGACATTAAACCTTTTTAGCTTTTTCAGCTAGTTTGACTTCGTGGTTGCGAGTCCCAAATGAGTAGTTCCGAATAACACTTCTAGAGAACGCGGGTATTGCACTGAGATAGCAGCTTGTCCGGCTGCTTCGACCAAAGAAATTTTCTCGCGCTTCTGGTAGGCTAAAACGTAATTGTGGGAATTATGTGTGTTTTTCAACACGTCGGTCAGGGACCAAAAAAAGTTGCATCTGCCCTCTAAGTACTGTAGCCAACGTTTGTAATTCTTTCGGGAGCTTGTCCCTGATATACCTCTCAACAGGTGTCCACAGTCTTTCCAGATGCTTGTTTTGTATTCGTGTATTGTGGCATTTCAGCACCACGGTCGCCATGTCTCCTTGGATCTCAGCGAACAGAGTAGTAGAGTCAAAGCGAACGTATACTTCCGCTATGGCATGCAGAACGCAGGCGAAGGGTGGATTCTCTTTCTTGGCTACCGCTCACAGCATCGTTTCTGCCAAGGCATTTACGTGACTTTATGTAGCTCTTGGATTGGGGGATTCTGTCCACACGAGACCGGTTGCAACGATGGGGCATTGCGCGGACAGCGCAGTGAACCACCTGTCCACTTCAAGAATCTAATCGTCACATGGCCCAGCAATGTGTCGCTGCTCGTGTCTTTTGGAGGGCAGTTCTTGCCGGTTTCAGAAGTCTCTTAGTCAATCGATTTGAGATAAATGATAGATGTCCTCACGGTCACATTGCACGATTACTGGTTGCAGCTGGCGCCTTCGCGTTATGGCGCAGGTGCAGACGTACGCTTTTCCCTGGATGCGAAAGGAGAGTGTACTCTTTCTGGCTGAGGAACGTTTCTACCTTTTGCAGCGAGAGTTACTTCTCCAATGGTCTTGCCCTTTTGGTTCCGTGTCGAAGGAAAGTGTCCGGGTGTGTTTTAGTCCGCCTTGGTGCTTGTAATATAATATAAATATCTATGTCAGTTCACAGCTGTATATATCCCAAAACACATGTGTAGTACACACTGTGCATGCGATTGCTGTATATGTTTGTACCTATGTTTATTGTCAAAATATTGTACACTGTGTGCAATTACATTTACATTTACAATGTCATTCAAAATTGTACACATCATCATTACGAAAAGCCAATTATTAATGTATGCATGTATAACTTTATTGAGATGCCGGCAAGCGACGGTTTAATGCGTCGTGACTTAGGCCAAGCGTCGACCCGGGGTTATGCCCTACTCTGCATTACCTCATTTTGGCCCGTTTTTGATGGGCCGTTAGGCTTGTGCTTTTCGAGCTCACCCCAGGCCTATTTACATCCTGAAAAAATTAGGAATTGATGCTTGGCCAACTGTTAATTTTTTAGGAACGTAAAAAGTGAATTGTAGTGTATTTCCTCGACAGAGGGTATGTTATGTGCAGTGTCTCCTTTTGTTAACCGTGTACGTTATCAGTTATGGTCATTCGTCATCCCACATGGCAATGTATAGTGTCTAATAAACCTTTTCTAAACACAGCTTTTTTGCACATGCAGCCACGTATATGATATGAATCCTCTAATTTAACTAAGCATAGCTACAGCATGCAATCTGAACTGCTGTAGTCTGTTCGCCCATAGCTGTTTCTTAAGTAGGCACATATGTGTGACCATGGAGCTGCATCACATGTAATCTTGAATATTAGTCGCGAAACAAGGACAACAGGGAGAAAAAACTTTATTGTTGGGAGTAGTCTTACTGGGTCCTAGTGGAAGAGCCAAGTAGCCGTTAGCTGGTGGCTTACGGCGACTTCTTCAGCGCGGTTTACGGCACCCAATTGTATATCGGGGCTCGCGGTACGCAGCACGTCCTCCCAGGATTCAAGTGAGGGAGCGTCTATGAGAGCCTTGGGAGCGGGTCTTCTGAGTAATCCCACAGGATATGATTAAGGTCGGCTTTATCTCCGCACTTAGTGGATGATGAGCATATGCTGTCCGGAAATATGTGTCAGTAAACCGCAGAGTTGGGGAAAGAGTTCGTTTGTAGTTTCCTCCAAACAATTTCTTGTTGTCCTGTTAGTGATTTGTTTGTTGGTGGGTATACTTTTCTAGAGAGTATGAAGTGCTGTGTAAGGTCAGTGTAGGTTAGGAATCCTTCCATTTCAAGTTCCTCTGCATTAGGTATCACCGATCGGCCGACAAAACCTCGAGCGTGTTGATGAGGAGCCTCATTGCCTCGGTTTCCTGAGTGGGCAGGTGTCCATACGTTTTATATCTCTCTGTCTAGTATGATATCCGCGTGGATGTTTCTGGCAGTATTTGATATTCTGCCACGCGAGAAGTTACGTATGGCAGTTTTTGAATCAGTGAAAATTACGTCCGCATTTGTTGTAGCGATGGCTGAAGCGATTTTGGCTTCTTCCGCCTGGTCCGAGTAGAGGACTTTGACCAAAGCGGCTGATACGCATTTACAGGCGTTACTGTACTGCTTAATTACACAGATGGCAAAGGCACCTTCAACCATATTGTAGTCCGAGGCGCCGGTATACACCATGCACCCAATCATGATTTGGGTATTGTCTGTTTAGGGCCCTAGTCCTAGCTTTCCTCCTGCCTTCGTGGAAGGAGGGATGCATGTTTTTCGGCAAAGGTCTGGAGATAATTATGTGCGCGCACTCCTCTTGGTATTTTTCCTGGGTAGTTGGCTAGTGATTCGGCATTATTTCTCACGCAGTTGAGAATTTGTCTGCTTGCATTAGAGTTCGTTAGTCTTTGTAGCTGTGCTGTCTTATGTGCTGTGATCAGCTCCTCTACAGTGTTGTGCATCCCAAGTGAAATAATTTCTTCGGTTGAAGTGTCTCTGGGTAGACCTAGCACAGCCACGTCGGTGTTTTTAATGAGTCTGTCTAATTTCTCCTTGTCAGATTAAGTGAGGCGGATATAAATGACTGAGTATGTGAATCGACATAGTACAAAGGTGGATAAGACGACAAATGCCAGCCTCTTTCATTCCTCTCTTTCTTGCCGTTACTCTGTGTATCCGTCGAGTGATTTGTTGCACAGTCATTTCCAGTCTGTTGATAGTAACATTGCTCTTCCCGTTGCTCTGGATGTAGAGCCCGATTACTTTAACAGTATCGACTGTAGGTATGGGTAGTTCGTGCAGGCTGACTTTTATCTCTCTTTTGTCTTGCGTTTTCCTTCTGACTACTAGTAGTTCAGACTTAGGTTGTCAGCATTTTAGCCCAATCTGGTTAGGGTATGACTGGACTACATTCACTGCTTCTTGAAGCGTTTCCTCTATGTGAGCGTTCGAACCTTTTGTACCCACAAGGTGACATCGTCAGCATATAGGGAGTGTTGAAGATCCTGGATTTCTTCAAGTTCTGGAGGCAGACCTGTCAGCGCTAGGTTGAATAAGAAGGGAGAGAGGATTGATCCTTGTGGGGTTCCTCTATCTCCCATTGCTATTTTGTCCGATCTAAGTCCTGCGATACTTAGCTCTGCAGTCCTTCCCGAGAGAAAGGAACCAATGCAATTGAAGGTTTTGTTCCCCGCATTTATGTTGGAGAGGGTTTGGAGAATGGCTTCGTGAGATATATTGTCGATGGCTTTTTCCAGCTCCAAAGCAAGAATCGCGTTGGTTCCGATTTTGATACGGGGAATCTATCACTTCTGCATGCAACTGAAGTATTACGTCCTGATTAGAGAGTTGACTTCTGAAGCCAATCATTGAGCTCGTCAGAAATCATTTTTTCTGCGTAGTTCGGAAGCTTATTTAGAATAACAAGTTCTATTAGTTTGCCTAAACACGATGTAAGAGAGATGGGCCTTGAGTTCTCTATGCTTAGTTTATTTTTGGTTTTAGGAATAAAGACAACCTTCGCGTGTTTCACATCTGCGGAAGTTTATCTTTGTTCCAATATTCATTCATTCAGTCCTTAATTGCTGAGAGTCAGTTTGGGTCTATGTTTCTTAACATTTTATTGGTTACGCCATCTGGCCCTGGCGCTGAGGTAGTACGTAAATGTCAAATCGCGGCCCAACTTTCCGCTTCCGCGATCTCTCTGTCTAAGTCTTCATTAGGAACCCCTTTGTACTCGTAGGTGGCATTGGGTTTGCTACCGGTACTGAGATATCTGCTTCGGAGTACGCTTAGCAGATCTGCATCTGTACCTGGGTATTCGTGTATGATTTGATTCATGTGAGATCTACTTGCTGTTTTAGTGAGTGTGGGATCTAAGAGGTGTCTAAGCAGAAGCCAGGCTCTTTTTTTCCCAAATTGGCCGTTTAGCCCATCGCAGATCTGTCGCCATTGTTGTTTGCCTAGTTCTTGTGCGCGGGATTCGATCTGTCGTTCAATTGATGCTAGCTTGAACCTTAATTTTTCGTTACACCTTTGTTTCCTCCATCTGTTTAGGATGCTTTGCCTCCCAAAGATTCAAGAGCTTACAATAAGCGAGGGACTGTTCCTCTGTTGTTTCTATATCCTGGGTGGCAACAGTAGCGTCTTCTTTGAGTTTTGTAACCCATGCTTCTAGATCTATATTATTAGGAGCTGTGTCCTGTCTTTATATTCGAAAGCTGTCCTAGCCCGTAATTCTGGATTTGGCTGGTGTTGATTTGTGTGATGTCGTGTGGAAGGTGATTTGTATGATGCAATGATCGCTGCCTGTTGGGTTTACTGTGTTCAGCCATTTCGCTGCTATTATATTTTTAGTGAAGGTTAGGTCCGGCATTGTATCTCTGCTTACGCTGTTTCCTATGCGCATATATGCTTGAGGGTCGTTGAGAAGAGTGAGTCCCAAGTCTCTCGTGGCTTCCATAGCTTAATTTTAGATTTTTTGTATCCCCATTCCGCGTGGGGAGCATTGAAGTCCCCTACCACGAGGAGTTGCGCCTCTTTGGCTAGCGTAATTTGCTTTCTTTAGAAGATCAGATAGGCTGGTGCCTTTGTCCCGTGGTGGGCTATAGATATTCAGTATGAGCAGGGATTTATCTCCACGTTTCTTGGGTACTATTTTCAATAACGTATAATTGGCCTGGACACTATCGAATTCGTGCTGTGTGGATGTAATGTTTCTCTGTACTAAGGTTGCTGTGAGTTGTTTCTTGTTGGTATCCGCGTCTTTCTAAATGAAAGTTTTATATCCGATCAGGCTGGTATGTCCTTTATTCTCTTGAAGAGCAATGATGTCAGGTTTATTAATTTGTGCTAGAATCTGCAGTAGGTCCTTTTTAGACTTAAAGCCTCTGCAGTTCCACAGCCATTCCATAATTTCTTGCTGGTAGGGGCCATGCCGCTCTTGAACCTTATGAAGTACGTGGGTAGTGGTCTTTGTTGGCCAAATTGTCTTTTCTAGTTTGCGTAGTTGCAACAACTCTTGAAATTTGCTACCAAATTTCGCTGCCAGCCTTTTCCCTAGCTCTTTTAGGACAGATTTGTAATCAGGTCTTGATTTGTCATTCATCACGGGCCGGTCGTTAGTTTTGGTTTCTTTTTGAGGGTAGGGGAGTCGAAGGCTCGATCGCTGATTCAGCTATACGCTTAGGTCTCTGGTTGGTGTCTACTTTCATAGGCTTATCAGTAGGTATCAAGGGTCTAAGATTAGACAGTTTAGGTTTGAGTGGTTCGTTCCTGTTTTCTGGCTGTGCCTGGACAATAGCTGTGTAGGATTTTGAAGGAGTAGTATGTGTTTTCTTCTAAGTTTGGAAACCTTTAAGTGCAGCAAGTTCTGCTTTAAGGCTCTCATGGCTTTAAGAAGCTCTCTCACCTGATTTGATGAACAAACAGCGCTAAAGACTAGGGCGGAGGTCAACAACAAAACAGGATTGGCGCTGACTCGCAACTGAAATTTGTTGAAAAAAGCACAGTATAAATGTCCCCGCCAAGCAGCACCAAACCACACATTAAACAAAAACTAAATCATGATGACCCCCCACACATATCACGTTCAAGAAACCCAACCTCATTATCTGTTAAAGCAGTTGACGGTTCACTAACACATTTTTCACCTAAGCGCATGATATGCCTGGCCTCAATGATTGCCCGGTTAATCTGTGCCGGATGGTGAACCAAAACACATGTCTGTGTTAGAAAAGGATGGCAGCCATTATACCCCTTGCAGTGTACAACAGGATTAGATCCTCTACCAATCTCTAAATGATCTCTCGTGCTCTCGTAACCGAACATTGATACACCTGCCTGTTTGACTCACGTACACTTTATCACAAGATAACGGAATCTTGTATATCACTCCTACTTTACATGGAACACAGGAAAACTCATGCTTCACCCGACACGTGTTTTTTCCCAGACTTTTTTCACTGCTTTGTTCTTAACTATGCTATATATTCTTGACAGTTTATTTGGTGCTGAGAAAACCACATTACCATCAAACCTTCTGGCTACATTTTTCAAATTGTGTGATAGACCATGCACATATGGCAGGGCCACATATCGTTTTCTATCCGTCTGTCCAGCCCTCTCCTGCTTCCGTGAACCTGCGCACGACTGTTTTACTTTTTTGATTAGTTTATCACATATTCCTAATATGACGTGAACCGGAAATCCTGCATTCGCTAGCCTAGACAGTTGTTCGTTGAAGGTTATTCGCATAAGAAAGCATGATTTTTACAGGACTGAACCCAGGCTGGACAGAGTGATGACATCTTTCACGAGCTTAGGATGTTGCGATGCACAATCTAGCGGCTTTGTACTCCTAGGCGAATACCGCCAACAAACATGATGGGCACAAAACTTTAAAATGAGGTCTTGAAAATGCAGTTCATTTTCTTCTGACATTCGTTCAAATGTAAATCTCAGTCCCAGCCCAAGCTCTTGAAAAAACTTAAGAATATTCATAGGGGAAGAGCTACTATTGCAATCTTTGTAAAAGACCAGAAAATCATCACCATACCGAAATATTCTTATCCCCAGCCCTTGCAAGTTTGCGTATAAGAATATTTCGGTATGTTGATGATTTCCTGGTCTTTCACAAAGGTAGCAATAGTAGCTCAAGAGCTATGAATATGCTTAAGGTCTTTTCAGGAGCAGGGGCTGGGACTGAGATTTACATTTGACCTAATGTCACAAGAAAATGAACTCCGTTTATAGACCTCACTTTTTTGTGCCCATCATGTTTGTTGGCGGTATTCGCTTAGGAGTGCAAAGCCGCTGCTAGATTATGGATCGCAACATTCTAAGCTTCTAAAAGATGGCATCGCTCTATCCAGCCTGGGGGCAGTCCTGTCAAAATCATGCTTTCATATTATGCGAATTAGCTTTAATGAACAACTGTCGAGGCTAGCGAATGCAGGATTTTCGGTTCACGTCATATTAAGAATATGTGATAAACTAATCACAAAAGTAAAACAGTCCTGCGCAGGTTCACGGGAGCAGGAGGGGACTGGACAGAGGAATACAAAAAGATATGTGGCCCCGTTATTTGTGCATGGTCTATCACACAATTTGAAAAATGTATCCAGAAGGTTTGATGTTAATATGGTTTTCTCAGCACCAAATAAACTGTCAAAAAATGTAGCGTAGTTAAGAACAAAGCAATGAAAAAAGTCCGGGAAAGAAGCACGTGTCGGGTGAAGCATGCGGTTTCCTATGTTTCATGTAAAGTAGGACTGATAAACAAGATTCCGTTATCTTGTGTAAAGTGTATGTGGGTCGAGCAGGCAGGCGTATCAATGTTCGGCTACGAGAGCACGAGAGATCATTAGAGATCGGTAAAGGGTCTAATCTGGTTGTACACTGTAAGGGGTGTGATGGCTGCCTTCCTTTTCTGACACAGGCATGTATTTTGGATGCCCATCCGGCACAGATTAACCGGGAAATCATTGAGGCCAGGCATATCATGCGATTAGGTGAAAATGTGTTAGTGAACCGTCCGTTGCTTTAACAGATAATGAGGTTGGGTTTCTTGAACGTGGTATTTCTGGAGGGTCATCATAATTTGGTTTTTGTTTAATGTGTGGTTTGGTGCTGCTTGTCTGGGATATATAATGTGTTTCTTTTAATAAACTTCAATTGCGAGTCATCGCCCGTCCTGTTTTGTTCTTGGCCTCCGTCCTAGTCTTTAGCGCTGGTTATTTATCATGTCACCATACCAACTCGCCCAGATGTCTCTTCTATTACAGTATATTTCTCTCACCTGATTCTTGATGTCTTCGATTTCGCTGTCGTGGTTAAACCAGATTCGTTTGGCTCCCGGGCTCTCGCTTCGTCCTCGGCTGGGGGAGTGGCTGTTGCTCCTAGATGAAGTGTCAGACGCGCTGTGGGAAAGATGGGAGGATTCTCTTGCGTTCGCTATAGAGTCGTACTTGTTACAGGGTCTCGACTGTCTCTCGCTTGCTTTCTTTTTTGCGAGCGTTCCCGTAGCTGATATTGAAATCGCAACTTTCAGTTCCTACTTCCGGTGAAGTGTTTCCCTCCGCATAGGATACATAAAGAGGTACAGGTGTGATCCTCTCCCTCACTAGGTGGTGGGTGATCAATGCCGCATCGACGGCACAGTCGCTTTCTGATTGCGGGACAGACGTCTTCATGGTGGCCCACTTTTTCTGCAGTTGTAGCATGCTTCGACTCTGTCTTGGAAGGGGTACACGAAATCGTCGAACGTTTGGTATCGAATGGTTTTAGAGAGCGTCTGCCCGGCAAACTTTATAAAGAAATGTTTGACCTTGCCCATTTTTCTGGCAATGATGATAGTGAGGTCCGGATTTCGGGCTCGAAGTTCTTGCAGAATTTCGTGGTCCGTTTCTCTAGTATAGGCATTGAAGACAATTCCTCGAACGGACTCCTAAGCTTTCGGGGAGTGGGCAGCAACTTTGATATCACGGTCTGCCTTCTTGAACATTTGCAGTTGAACAACTATGTACTGCGCTGGCTTCCACCATTGCACCCAAACTTCATATTCTCAGCCACCCCCTCCTGGTGTGTTTACATTATGATTCAACCCTTTTCTTGCCACAGTCATAATCAACACAACAGTTTCCTTTCAGGTCATCGTAATGTATTTTAGCCTATAGCACATATAAAAATAACCATAACAAATATAAATTACAATCTCAAAAACTAAGTACCACCGAATAAAGCATTGTAAGGAAGAGCTCTTGCTGACATACAGTGCATTACAAGAGAAGCTTCTAGAAATGCAGCCCGACTAGGCCTCTGGGAGGATTAAGGCAATATGATTGTGATTTTATCTTTTGGTCCCAGGTACGTTCAGGAGGTCTGGGCAGGTACCATACAGATTCAAGGACACACGCACGCTTTTCTTTTCTTGGCAATTAACGTGTCACGGATCACACAGTATACAGCCTAGCTTAATGTCTAAAAGGACATGTCCAAAAAACGTCCTACTTCTGTCTAGTCCACTCGTGGACTCGACGCCGGTGCAAGCGAGTCGGACGGTGCTCGAAGACCGTTGAGGTAACAAAGACCAGTGGCCGGGGTATGACGCTCAGGCATCCGAGTACATGATAGCGCTGCAGGCTACGCCCGACGTCCCAATGCTCGGTACCAGGTACTGCGGTGTGTCATGCCCGGTACTGCGGCAGCACAAGTGCGGCGGTCAAGCTCGATGGTGCAATCGAGCTGCCTCCGGCAGTTGTTCACAGGTTGGATGGCGAAGTGCTGTGCGGCACCAGACCCCGGACATGTGCCCGGCCGGTGCTGGCCACCAGGCCCACCAGGATGTCGCCAGGCCATGTCGCCAGGCCCAGAAGGATGAGTTACACCGCCAGCGACGGGCAGGAACGTCCGTCCCGACCTTCTGCCTCGAGCACACTCCCGCGCACTGCTCGCCCCGCACGCGGCCGCACTTCACTTCCTCTCCACAAGCAACCCGCGCACTCGCACACACGATCAACATTATCATAATGAATTTGTCAGGTACAGACCACATTTTTAGCCATTGTTAGCGCGGCCATTTTTTATCGACTGACGTGCTACAGCGTGGCAGTTTCGTTCAGGACTGCGGCGCAGCGGTATCCCCGCGGACCTGCTTGCATGGCAGTCACGTTTAGCTACCCTTCCGACAGAACATTGCAACGGATATCTTTACTGCAGGAATGAGTTCGAGCGAGAGGATTTGCATTGCCATAGAGTTGAAATCAGCGCGATTTTTATAGGATTT
>JAJIZL010094066.1:0-11915 GCA_023969395.1 Amblyomma maculatum | reverse complement strand
TACGTATGGGTAGTTGCCTTAAAAATTTAAATGCATTCTATAGGGATATGTACGCAAGAAATTTGGTGCTGAGACTGAAAGGTTCCACTAGATCTTTGTATCCTATGATTACTACAGTCGTTCCATTGGAGGTCAATGTCTTAGATAAATTGTTGAAAGCCGTACATCACCGGCCCCCGCAAGCAAGATACCAGCGCCCTTCCCCTCCTAGCTATGCCGCGGCAGCGGCGAAGGAGACGCGCGTGGCGCCTACAGGTTCAAGAACACTTGGGCTGCCTGCTTAATCCCTTCTCTTGTCTATCCGGTAGTGGCGAGCGCTGGGTGTGGTAGTAGTTGAGACTAAACGTGCTGCGTTGAGTCGACAAGAGTCCGAGCTCCACGGAGGGTACCAATGGGACGAGTGGAGCGGGCGGACGCGCCGTCTGCTCCATAGACTGATCGAGGTGAATACAACACCTGATGGCATCTTGCGTTGTCTCACTGCCGTGAAAATCCGACGAGAGACCCTGTTTAATAAACGAATAACTAGGTTAACACTTTGTGTTTGCTTTGTTCATTGGAGCATAAAATTGATCTGAGCTAGCCTAATGGCGCTTTGCTCCGATAGAAAAGGCGCAGGCACGTAGGCGGGGCATATTTTGGCGCAGAAAAGTAGGGTGGGCCCCTACTGGAGTTCAGCGAGTAAGGCCAGCTCTTCATGAACGACATGATCAGCCCTAGCTAGGGGGCTGTCTGACCTGATAATGTAGCACGATGTCTGCAGCCACGCTCAGGAGATTTCGAGCATTACTGCCTCTCAGGCTACTTTAAATAAAACCGCAGGTATAGAGTTGAGATGTCCATTGGATGGGTTGCACGATAACGCGGGCGAGGCTATCGTAAGAAACATGCGACATTGGCTGCATTTAGTGCTTTAGGGGTTACAAGGCTCGTCAGTCTTCGCACACGCATTTTGCGCCGGCTATCCTAAGAAGACGAACATATTGAATTCATACACGCATGTACACCCTTAATTCCGTCGAAACCAATTAATGGGTGAAGGAATGAATGTCCCGCTTTGAATTTCCGTTAAGCACTTCGAGCCAAAAATGTCAGAAAGATGTGGTTAAAGCAGTTTCGTTTAGTTGAGCGCGTCCCCTAGTGCACCTGTCGGTAAGGCTCGCGCTTTGTATTCGCACCAGGGTGTACCGACAAGTACCAGGAGCGCGAGTCCAGTGACAGTGTTTTCGATGTTCAGGGAAACTGCCATGTTTCAGATGGGACCGCAGATGGGGTTCGCCAGATGTGTTCTAAATAAGGAAAACCTGAATTACACACAGAGGTATCGTCACTCGGCGGTGGGTACTCCTCACTATTTTCACCTCTGCTTTCGCAGATTGGTCGGAGGTCCTAACTGCGTATATCCTGCAAATGCTTCCAGAGCGCCGCGGGCGTTGAGTCTGGCCCACGAATCAGAGTACGGATAACGACATGCAGTAGCAAGATCTACAAAAAGACAGCCAGTTAGTTACTGCTGGCCTTGCATAGGTATGGTCTAGCGAGCGACCTGATCGAGATTCTCAGATATTGTTTCCAGTCACACGTCGATCGAGCAGCCCAATGGCATCAGTTGATTGGCCAAAAAGAGACCAGTATGTTCTATTACCGACGCTTGTTCATGGCGGAGTTCATTTTACACGACTATAAACGTCAAAGGTGGCGTGAACGGAAACTGCGGACAGAGGCTCGAGATGAATAGCCTGTCATGTTTTTACCTATCGATGCAAGAACCATACGAATACGCCGACCGAGAAGCACCGCATTCAAATCGACTAGAACGCCGACTCAGAGAGTGCCGGCACAAATTTACCAGTACTCGAGTAGCTGCCGATACAGCGACCTGAACGAGCTTACTACGGAAGAGCGCAGAGTCCAGGCTAAGATATCAGCGACTCCTAACTACCAGCCACTGTGGTCGGCTCTCGATTCCATGAAGACGAAGTATGCATGGCGCGGCGCCCTAATTGTAAGGGGTGAGCCTATTCCCTCTACGGTAAGCATGTTCACGAGCGAGCCATTGCCGTGATCTCTGTGGGCACGGGCGGCACACGCAAACCCTGTGAAATCAGCGGGGTAAAGCAGCTAGACTCCATGCCTAATCAGAAAGCGTTGCCTTCAATTCGCATGCGAGCAGACCATCGTGGTTCCCCTTGAAATCATAGTGTTGCAGCAACAAGCATTACGCATGGGTGATGCCGTGTAGCAGTGCTGGCAGAGGTTTCAAACGGTCGAAAGCCCAGAGCCGTCACGACCGCATTCAGGGCAGGAGAACAAACAAACATGCCAGCGCCTTTTGGTTATCTTGCAGTGGCGGGGCTACAGGTAATGCGTTGCTGGACACGGATGCGAGCGTTCAGTTAATTGCAGGCGTGGTTTTGTTTCCCAGTTGCAATGAGTGCCCTTTCGAGTGCGACAGCGACGAACACTACTCCTGCTCGCTAGTTGGGAGTTGCCCTCCAGTAGTGGTTGGTTGGTTGGTTGGTTCACAGGAAGGGAAAGGCGCAGTATCTGTCACACTTGCTCTGTGGACACCTGAACCGCGCCGTAAGGGAAGGGAGGAAGGTGGGAGTGAAAGTGGAACATTCGCTTTTTAGTCTGCAGAAGCAGAACGTGTTTTGTTCACCTGCATGGCCTTACACTACCAATTATCATAAGCCGGGAGGTCCCGGCGAAAACCAGGATGGTGGTTCATTTCGCCAATGCGGGTTATGGGAGACCACGTATGCCCCGCCCAGGCTACCAATCGAAACGTCGGCAACAACGAGCTCGTTGGTAACGCCAAGAGCAGACCCGCTAGCGGAAATGTGGCATTCGTCCCATGAACCCTGCTCGCCCATTCAACCGAGCCCTGGTATGGCGGTCTGTCTCAGTGCTCCATCTCCGATGTCGGAGTAGAAAATGCGTACAAATTCGGCCATACCGCTGGAGAAACAGACAGCAGTTTTCTGTGTCAGCTGCTGCGATCCTAGCTTTTTACGGAAGAACGTTTTTCATTGAACATCATGAAAGAAAATCGAGCTTGTTGACGTACACTGGTGTTCTGACAGAGTGGATGGATGGATGGACTAAACTTTAATGTCCAACAGATAAGGTGATCTACCCACCCCCCCGACACGCAGGTCAAGGGGCGGGTGCCGCCGCCTCAGAGGCAGGCCGGGAGGTCTTGGGTCCCAGCAGCCTCTTCAGCCAGTTGGACGAGTAGGAGCTGGAGCTCAGGGTCCGAGCTGCGCAGCAGGGTCTCCCAGGTGTCTCTACAGCCTATATTGTTCGTCATCCTGGGAGAATACGGGCATTCTCATATTATGTGGTCGAGGGTCCCTCTCGCCCCACAAAGATTGCACATGTCACTCCTAGCCTCAAGGAAAATGTGGTTCGCCATAACCGGGTGCGGATATGTATAAGTTTGCAGTCACCTCCACGCCACTGCTTGTCTGCTGTTTAATTTCCGGTATGCTGGCGTACCAGTCTACGATCCAATCTGTAGTGCTGCGTGATAACAAGACCGAAACTTGTCGCTTTTAAACAACCTTCAAGAGATGTTCATAGACCAGCCGCAATGGCCCAGTTTTTTGCAGCACCAGACAGAAACGGACAACTTGCTGCCCTGGAAAGGCGCCTTAGTGCTGCTATGTGGAAAACGCTCGATTAGGCGCGCCTGAACTTTATGTCGTTCTGAATGCTGTTGGGGTTCACAGTTGTGCTTGCGCCAAACAAGGATCGGTGTTGGTATTTTCGCGTGAATTACGGGCAGCTCAAGGAAGTTAAAAAAAAGAGGCATTCCCCATCCCGGTACATGCAAGCCAAGAAGGACGCCAACAAATATGGTGTCAAAATGGTGTTCCCATCCCGGTAATTGACAATATGCTCTCTAGCATCGGCACGTTAAGTGCTTGTTCCTTCACGCAATCAAGCTTACCTGCAGGTCGACGGGCGACCGGGCGAGGCGTATAAAATGGCGGTCTTTTGCCCCAGAAGACTGTTTGACTTCAAGAGATTCCCCTTTCTTGCATTCCGCAGCTCCAAGCCGATTCAGAGCTAATGGACTCTACTCGGCAAACGCCAGATGTCATAATTTTTCTTTGCCCCGCCGGGCTGGCGCAGCGGTTACGGCGCTCGACTACCGTTTCTAAAGATGCGGGTTCGAATCCCGGCCTCGGCGGCCGCTTTTCCACGGAGGCGAAAAGAAAGGCGCCCATGAGCTCTGCGTTTTCAGTGCACAGTAAAGAACCCCAGGTGGTCAAAATTCTGGAGTCCTCCACTACGGCGTCTCTTAGCCTGAGTCGCTTTGGGACGTTAAAGCCAACCACCCAACCAACCCCTTTCTTTCCTAGGTAGATAAAGAGTTCGGCATGCCGACACATTTCACGAACATCACCATCACCTGAGGGACGTATTCGAAACCTCAGGGCTGCTGGAGTCGCTAAATTTCGCAAATGCACATATATACCAGGCTCAGAAAACTACATAGATAGAGTTGAATATCTTGTGTTCCGTAGAAACTTCAGGCAATCTTGGAGTTTCTTATACCAAAAGATATCAGCACTGTTCGCCGATATCTTGGGATGGTGGGTTACCACCGTCAGTTCATTTCTGTGCCAGGCAAAGATGACTGCATAAAGTGTTTCAAAATTGTTATACCACGAAAAATACGTCTGGCTGCTATGCAGTACAATCATGATGCTGACGGTCAGCTGAGCGCACAGAAGACATGGCAGAAGCTTTGTAATTAGGCTGCCTGGCCCGGAATACAGTCTGACTTATATCGACACGTAAGAACATGCAACATCTGCCTAAAGAAAGCCTCGAGGTGAAAAGCCACAAGGTATCTTCAACCCCATCATAAGCAATATACCCTGGGAAATCCTGGCTAGCTATTTTATACTGCCACTGCCGCGCTGCGAAAATGGGTAAAATACATTGTCGTCGATACATGCTATTTCAGTGCATTCCCAGAACTGTACCCGGTATTAAATGCAACTTCTCGGCATATCGTCGTAACGCTGTCTTAGGTGATTTGTCCTTTTCGATATTCCCATTGGTAACAGATAATGCAATGCATTTTCTATCCAAGGCTTTTCGTAATATGTGGGCAGCAATGGGTTTATGACAGCAGAAAACCACGTGCTACCATTTTCAGTGCAAGGCGAGTGATCGTCGAAATCAGGATATCTCCTGTCTGCATATGAGAGGTCGCATAGTGATTGAGCTGTGAACTAGGGTGCCACATGCTTTGCTCTGCGCACGAATTTCATTTGATTTACCGGCTTCACGTCGGCTTTTCTCATTATTTGAAAGAGCTGAACACGCCAACGGACTCGCTCTTGACACAGATGACCGACGATGCCCGCAATCTCGCGACTGATGTCGGCAAATACGCACGGCGATTGGGACCATGTGTCGCCAGCGTCATTGAGGAGGCGAGCAGCAGCTGCGAGAGGGCCAAGACAATCCAGAAGGCAAGCTGACCAATGCCATAGGGACCTTGAGTTCCATGTGAGACACAAGGTTCTGAAGCGAAATCGTGTTCTCAAGAATGCATCCCAGGGATTCGCGGCCGGCCTACCGCCCCAATTGTTCGAGCTCTTTGCAACTACAGAGAAACTTTCTCGGCTGATTTACCAACTGGGCCGACTATACGCGGGAGAGATGAAGTATTTTCAGAAGGACCCCGACTGGGCCGAATTCAAGCGGCAGAGCTGAAGCAGGCTGTGGATTCCATAACGCCACTCGTTCGCGAGAACTCAGAGGAAGGCAAAGCCGAGAGCATTCAACCGGCGTTGCTATACTACCAGCAGCCAGCGAAATCGCCGAGGCTGGATGCGTGAGACCGCACATTCATGATCTGAACACGGCTCTGGTCTACAGGGTTCGAAACCGAGTTTTTGACGTGGGACCGCCAAAAGCGCGAGCTCGCACGTGAGCAGATAAGGTAATTCATTTCCGCGATGTTAAGGGCGCAAAGGAGGCGAAATATAATAATTCTGACAGCGAAGGCATGAGAGTCTTGCGTGAAATTATCGGGTGCTTGTCAGTACATAATGCGGCGACAATATAGTACGCGCATCCTGTCCTGAGCACGTTCAGACAAAGGCACCACGCCGACTGGCCTATTTACGATACCGAAAATCCGGGCCAGCAAACAGGCAGCGATGTTTACATTCAAATGACGTGAGCGGCAAAGACGATGTTTAGATGGTGCGCCCTGTTGCTGCGCCGACTTACATTGAGCTCGAATTCGAGTTCTAACGAACAACTAACGCACAGGAGGGCGAGAATATGCCCGTCCACTATGGCATCTCCCCCCACCATCTGGTATTTCCCGGGCTCGAGCAGGCCGATTCTGCCGTGACTGCAAAAGATGAGCCACGATAAATTATCCCTGCCTACTGCGCTCGTGGACATAAGTAGGGGTTTTGGCGCCGCCTGAAAGGAGAGACGCATTACAATTCGAGCCTTCTAACTACGCGCCCTCGCCATCGCCCCGCAACAACGACAGCGATTCCAAAACTTGGACCCGAGCGGGGGTGGACGGCCAACTGGCCTCGTCCGTGTCTCCCTGACGATGGTCCTAGAGGCAGAACCTATCGATCCGGGGAACAGACTCCTGCCCAGCTTCATGGAACTTTCGCAGAGCCATTGCAACTGTAACAGTCAAATCGGCCCACATTGCCGCTCAGGCGGAAGCCACGATTGGGAAGGGAGGGTGTGGAGAGCCATACACCTGCCCTCCATCACGCCTCCAGTGCCCTTCTCCTCCTGTCTACACTGCGGCAGGGGCTGAATAAAAGCATGCGACACCTCCCGGCCCAAGATCGCGAGAACAGCCTCTTTGCCCCCTATGTTGTCTACTTCGGCGGTTGCGCATGCCCGGTGTGGCCAAAAGTGAGTGTTTGTGTTCACTGAGGCGTCGAGGAACGAGCGGGCAGCACGGATAGTACCAACGGTAAGAGCAGAGCTGGCGAACACGTCCACAGCTCGAAGAAATAAGGTGATTTGCCCCTTGAACTGTGGATGTTACATGATCGCGCTGCTTATGATGACCGACGGGAGACCGACTCCAATAAACTGCTAAACCTTTTGGTCCTCGGTGTTCTTTTTCACTGTGGCCACAAGTGTGGCGCGAGTTCGCAGAGTGGCGTTTGTCTCTGGAAGCAGAGCTGCAGCAGAAACCCCCCAAACATTATCCCTTACCAACTCAGCAACGAACAGGATTTTGTTCAGATCTTATAGCGTTTGCTTGAATCTTAGGTACGAAACTATGACTGCCCCATCGCGGTAACCAAATGGGCGATTGACTACACAGCTCCGGGCATCGACCTTTATCCGGAAGCAGCGACATCGCTTTTAAGGTATCTTCATGGAGCCGAAACGGATGTTGTCTACGCCGAGTGCGATGTCAGTGTACGTTAAATAACAAGCGGTGCACTTGTTTATAGCACGATCTAAGATATCTCTGCCCGAGTAAATTTTGAAAGACTAAAATATAAACCAATGCAGTCCATTCTCGCGCATAATTCTGAACGAAAAAATGATGTAGGGCACATGATGGAACCACAACTTTAGCTTCACTGTAAATAACTCATTGTAAACCAGAAAGCTTGTGAATATAAGCTACAGGGTTACTTCAAGGCCCATATATTGAATCCAGTTTATTGACTTACTCGTCTTCGTTTGTAGAGCAAAAGCGAAGAAGTTTTTGTTTATATTATGCTTATAAAATGTGCTGGATTGTTAGTGGTTATTATTTAAACTCGTTCATTGACATTTAGCCGGACGCCTGAAGTGGTTGGCCTCGCCTCTCGAAGCTACACAATGCGAACCACATTTGTGTATTATAGGGCATTCATTTTGTCTCGATGGTAATAGAGCGAAGATTAGAAGTCTCCTTTCGATTATGACAACCACTAATCACTTCTAACTATCCCCTAACCAGCACTAACTTCCTGGGCTGCACTGTGCTCACCATGAATACAAGGCACCTACTGGCAAGCTAATAATAAACGTTGCCGAAATGCAAGAATGTGAAATGCAGCTGAAGGACAGATGCGAAAGCTGAGGTATAGAGTTCTATATATAAAACGGCATTATTCCTTGAGTATCAACTTATTGGCAGTTTCTTATGCTTATTTCATCCTGCTAAGAGCATTTAAATCCTCTCTAGTTCGACTTCTAACTTTCTAAACTATTCTTTCAGCTGGACCGACAACAAGAAAAGAAAAAACGAGAATGTAGAATAATTCTGAGTGTACTCATGTAGCTCATCCTTCTCCGTCAGACCTGGAATCCGCTAAAAAAAAAACAAAATCGTTACCTACACTTGTTGATTATAATAAGTCAATGACATTACAGCTGAGCGCCAGTATATTTGTTTACTTTAAAATGACGTTTGATTGCGTTTCTGATGTGCGGTTACATAAAGTTTTCCTTCTTAATATAGCTACAAATCTCTGACATGGAGTGAAGCATATCTGTCTGAAAGAAAGCAATACGTGGTTCTGAACCGTGAGAGCTCAAGTGTTCTAGTTTGTATTGCGGTCGTGCAGGTGTCCTTGTTGGCCCACGTGCGTTTCCTCAAGTTTGTAAATAATCTGCGCGGCCGTATCAAAATCCACGTTGAGATTGTATGTTGACGATTTCTTTATTTACTGCGACATCGCTAGTACGGCGGATGGCTATCACATAATGACCTGAACTCTGTTTTATTTTGGTGTCGCACCTGGAAGATGAATCTCAATATGTCCAAATGTAACCTCATGAGGTTTAAAATAAAAAAAAACGTCCAATGGTCGCTAATGGCGCCATACACGGCGCATACTTATCCATTGAAACATACTCCAAATACTTAAGCTTTTTTTTCTGCCAACCTCTCATGAAATGCTGATGTTCATCACACAACATGAAAAGCTAGTTGGAAGTAAATTTCCTGAGAAGTTTTACGCAGGCACCGGTTAATTTCTAAAACTTATGTCCCATTCTTTAGTACGCATGCAGTGCTTGCGGTCCATGAAATCAGATAAACATAGAAAAGATTGGATGCATAAAATCACGTGGGTCCTAATTCGCATCAGGCGATTGAGATTTCGTTTATACACCTTGCGATATCGCAAATCAGCTGAGCTGTTTACTGCGTCAAATTAAAAGAGATTACTTCTGCCTATAACTATTTTGTAATATCAAAAAATCATGAACAGGCATTAACTCAATCAATCAATTTTTATTTTCCCGGAAACAAAAAATACATGGTGAAAATTAATAAATATATATATATCCCAAAAAGCCAACGCATATATCTTCTCACACAGCACTCCCTAAAAATACACGAATACGGCTGCAGAGTGAACACATACAAGCGCTGCTTCATTCCAAAGACGAATGGTGTGCAGACGAGAGTTGTCAAGAAGACCCCATCATCTTTCCCTCAGACTTGCAAAATTTCCTGTCTGAATAATTATGACCTTTTATTTTTACTCATTTGATTGTATGTAGCATTTTAAAGCCGATTTTTTGTAATTTAGCCATTGCCATATGGCGTACGCTTAAAGTGTAAGTGATACATGCAATAATCATCTCGAACACTTGTGTACTTTCTTTTTTGGCGTCGATACGCGTCATTTTATATTGCTATCGGTTCTATTATAGTGTTTCATTGCATCCCATCCACACTAATACCAGAATGGCGCTATAGGTATTTAGCAGCAAAAAAATAAACATATCAACGCTAAATAAGACCCAGGTAGCACAAAGTGGGCTATGAAGGGTGGGCCCCGGTGGGTGCGATGTAGGCAATGCAGGACAGCCCTGGCGGGCTCAATGTGGTTGCTGCAAGGGGGGTCGACGTAAACCTGAAGGGGGCTGTCGACAAAGCCCCGATGGGTCCTACTAGGGACCGAAGCGGGCAGCCCTTGCGGGGCTGCTCACATTTTTCCCGCATTGCCAAAAGGGCACATCCCGCCAACTCCCCCGATGGTCCTATTTTGGACAGATTTGTGCAGCCGCTCTGGCTGAACATTTCTTTTATTTCGGTTAGCCCCTCAGATAATGACACAGGACCGATGCGGGTTCTATATTACAAGCCGCACTTGGGCTTGCCCACATTATTCTCTTAGGGGACCGAAGCAGGAAATTGATGGGAAGCCCTAGTCCAAGTTTTCCCAATCAATATTTATGCACATAAGTAATTATTTTATACATGTCTGCACTTTCTAAAGAGCCACAATATTAAATTTTACAATAATTCATAACATTAATCTAACCTAAATGACTTCATCTATATCTTATTCAGGCTGTGGAGATGTGTGTTCTGAACAGTAATATTGTGCTGAGAGTTGCAGGCTGTCCACAGCAACCACAAAAGGGCAACAGTTAGCAATCAGTATGTTTGAGTATTTTTAGCGCAATTTGCATGAGCGCGAGAACTAAAGCCATGTGATATTTCTAACCGACTAAACATGGCAACAACTGTTATACAAATCATCTAAATAGTAATTTAGGGCAACATCTAATACAAGTAAAGGTTGGAAATAATGATTAGACAATTGCAGACACGCCTTCTAGCCCCATTACGGCTAATGTGGGACCTACAGCGGTTTTGTGTGGGCAGTCCCAATTGAGCTGGGTGTTGTTTTTGAACCTAAAGCCCACTTGGCGTTGCACGTTCCTTCCAATTCCCCACAAGGGGACGATGTTGGTATTATGCGGGCCCTCCCGCCTTCCAGCCCCATTACGGCCCATGTGGGATATAAGGCTGTTTTGTGTGGGCAGCCCCAATTTGGCTGGGTGTTGTTTTTGAACCCAAAGCCCACCTGCTGTTGCACGTGCCTTCAATGTCCCCACCAGGGACCGATTTTGGTACCATGCGGGCACGCCCGCCTTCCAGCCCCATTACAGCTTATGTGGGACGTAAAGCGGTTTAGCTAAGGCTGCCTCATTTGGGCTTCACGAGGGCTTGCCCAAATTGAGCTCCTTATTCATATTTCACTTACCCTCAAGTAACCTACAAGGGGCCGATTGGGGCAGCATGTGGGCATGTCCGTTTTTTTTTTCAACTACGGCCGATATAGGCCCCACAAAGATTTAATAGGGGCGGCCTCATTTCGGATCTGTGAGGGCTTTCCCATAAAAAGCCCACATTTAGGTCGGATTGCCCTCAAATATCCGACAAGGGATTCTTGTGGTCTGGATGCAGGAATGTGCTCTGCATTAGTCCTAGCCGCACCGTTATGTGACCGATGCAGGAGGAACAGGGGCAAGCCCCATTTGGGCTTGCCCACTTTTGCCCCATCCGGGACCGATGCAGGTTTTATGATGGTTGCCCCAGCCCCACTTGCTTACATCGGACCTACTGGGGCCCCACATTTTGTGCTACCTGAGGAGGTTCAATTCTGTTATACATCTCACCAAGCATACTGTACCATATCTCTGAACCAATTCATGGGGAGGTTCAATTCTGTTATACATCTCACCAAGCATACTGTACCATATCTCTGAACAAAATTGGCAGAGCTAGACTAATTAAGCTGCCTGTATTACTAGGCTGCTAGTGACCGAGAGGTTTTCCTGATGCATAATGTTAACATTAAGTCCACAATGCCAGATCTTTGCTTGCTACAACAAAATTATTTTTTAAAGAGGTGTTCTTCGTTAACATGTTGATTACTTTCCGAGCTTCGCCCCTATACTCATACTAATATCCAGAAAGAGCATCGAGGCAAAGCTGATGTAAGGCATATGAAAAGGGCATCAATTATAGTACTTCATCTTGAGAGAACATTGAAGGGGCGGCCATTCATGGCTAAAAGCTGTACTGGTATATACGGTTTTCTAAAGGATCAGACATTTTGCAGTTTGTTTCAAATCATTAAGCAAAACTTGCTTTC
>JAJIZL010094062.1:0-14143 GCA_023969395.1 Amblyomma maculatum | reverse complement strand
TCGTTACATGGCTGCATTTATGCGCTATTGGAAAGGAGAACGGTAACCCAGTCTGATAGAGCTAATTTAAAGATATATTTAGCAGAACTGCCCTTCCCCACAGGAATTCAGCCCTGAGTTGTTCTGTGCGCACAGGTCATGGTGCAGTCTTCTGGATGCCCTAATCTTGCGCCTCAGGTAGTACTCATGCAGCCAAGTGAAAATGAAACGGTAAAACGAAAGTAATGTAGTCACTCGTTCTAATATACTCCATGCGTTGCTTCACTTTAATTTATTATCGGTGGAAGCACATGATCAATACTTTAGGAGGTAACGATGCAAAGACACTTCTGATTAAAATCAGATTATATAAGCCTGGACGATTTCCCCGCTACAGAGCTCCTAGTTCTTTCATTCTCAGGCTCCGGCAATACAATGAGCGGTTAAAGTTATCGAAGGTCCAAGATTCATTGCCCTGGAATGAGTTAAAACATAAAAGACAGCAAACAACACAGTGATGATTAATGAAAGCGTTGCACATCATTAGCAGATACTTACGGGGTGAAAACTAAGCTTGCATGGTTTTCAGTGAGTCTACCTCAGATAAAAATATGAATCTGTTCATTTTTTGGTGCTTTGTTTAATGAAAACAATTCCAAGCCTTCACTATTGAATTTGGTGTAGAGGATTATTAAAGACGCAGAATTTTCTGGAGGTATGTGGCCGAGTGTCATTTATTTCTCCTGTGATTGGTTTGATATGCAGAATTATCGTTAAATATAACCTTCGGTATTAACCATAACTAGATAATCGGAGCTGTCCATTTTTAATTTATGTATTGAATGCATCGAACTCTACTAAATCATTCGCGTCAAATATGCAAGACATAAGGCACCCGATATTTAAGGGTGCAATGTTGTTGGGCGAGTTGCCCGGTGTTTATCTTTCAGAAAGACAACGCGGCAAAATATGGAATGGAGTAAGTGCGCGCCGTTGTATTGTACGCCGTCCAAAGCAATATACGATATTATGAAATATGAAACATTCATCTCATACATCACAGTTTTCTCAATCAAAGTCATTCCAAGAAGAATTTTACGCCTTAACCCAAACACATAATGAATTACCCCAGACAATGCTTGTTACTGTGCACGCATACAGCGTATCGTGAGAAACACTGCTTAAATTAAGTTCTTGTGGAAACCCGTATATCATATTCTGGCTTCATAAGAGGTCGTAAGCAACTTACAGCAGTATGTCGCATCGCAAGCACTTTGTGTCAAAGGTAACAAATTGTTTTGGCCCTACCATCAAGGGGCGAAAAATGAACGAGTGCTTATGAAATTTTGCAAGTGTGAAGTGCTGAAAGTGCTAGAAAGGAGAGCATTCACATACTTTGAGGGCGGCAAAACCTTCGGAGCGAAATCTGATCATCAGTTTCCTTCTTTCGCGGCAACAAACTGTTGTAATATTATTTCGAAGCACCATTCGCGAGAACGTTTTTGTTTATTCGAAGAAAAAAGATCACTAGGCATGATCATTCTCTGCAGATGCTTAAAGGCCAAATAAAGTGGTGGTCACCTGAATACAAAACTAGGGCGCATATACCTGCTTACATAAACGTATTTGTCACAAATTGAATATTTATAATATGTAAGTTTTTTATTAAACTTTAATAACCAAATTTTTCACTGATGCAACAATGAAGGTTCACTCAGCGTTTACTCTGGAACGGCTGCCATATATCCCAGTCGTGTACAAGCCTTTCTGATAAAGATATCAAATAAACATACCATCTTGTCGCGCCTAAGAGACAATGTATGAGAAGTACAGACGAGTGAACACAAGCGTATATATGAAGCCTCAAGAACCTACATTTTGGGCACATAAAGAAACCAACGAAAAAATTTCTTCACGATGTGCGCTCATTCTAGACAACCGAACACGCTTCAACTTCGGAAGGTATGAGCTATATGTATTTTTTATTGCTTTAAATAACTTTCACTTCATCTATTCCTACTCGTTTGGGTCTATCGCTATGCACAAACTGCGGTATAATTAGGCGTTGGACAGAATCTATTTTTATAACTCTTTATATTTACTCGCAATTAACACACTGACGTTTTTCCCATGAGCAAGGATTTATTACACACACTAAAAAGCCCGACCAATATTTCTAAAGTTGGCGCGACTAAGAGATTGGAGTGGTAAGGTGGCTCAGGATGGTGCACTTGGAAATAAACTGACCGTTCCCCATGTGTTCGAATTCACTTTGGCCCTGATTTTTTTTTAGTAGAGCGGCTGGGTGGGCATCTATCGGCTCAAGGTCTGGTTAAGATGTCTGAAATGTTTACAAATGTGCTTTAGAGGTCATCTTATCACTCATTCTAATTTACGGACAGCTTTCAAAGGGCTTTTAGCAGCACCTTTTGCTGCTTGTTTTGAGAGCGATAGATGAAAAGAACCTAGCCTCATTTGGAAGCTCACGACGTTTTCTTGCACACTACAGGCTACTTGTTCTCGTTTACTGAACAAAATACAAAATATCTTCCTGCAAATTTACCGAAGACCTAAAATGTGATCATGCGTGACCAGGAATTCGGATGAGCGCCCACTAAACGAATTTAAAATTGAATCTTCGCCTTTCGTGTGCATGTTCCGCATTTCAAACATTGAAAGCCAGCAAAGGAGATTTATCTTCCATTCGCGTACGTTACATAGCTGCTTCTGTCAGGGAACGTTGTGTGTAGGGCTCAAAAAGGTTCCAAAGTTTGCCTGAGAAATACGCTGTTTTCTAATATGATAAAGCAAAGTGTAACTAAACTTCAAAAGTTGAAAAAAAAAAGCGTCACTTCGCTTTGAATTCTTTAGAGCCAGTTCAGGAAAACGTGACTGCTGGCAACTGACCACCGAGAAGGCAGTGCTCGCCTTCGTATGCAACTCGGCACGCAGACTCTCCGAAATTCGATTGGATATGACGTGCGATCTGTGTCTAAGCTTGCTTGCCGGAGCAAAGAAAAAGTAATCTGTACCGCACACTCTGCCTCTTTAGCATGGCTGTAGCTTGTTCCGTATCTTTCTTCTTTTTAATTTATTCTTGGTTCACTGGCGTCTTCGAAGTTTTTCTCCAACTTTCAGGAGCAGCCAACCCCGGAAATGTTTTATATTTTACTACTTGTGCAAAGCGAAGCACAAATTCTGCTTACTCGAGCTTTTAAATGCATACCAGTTAATGTCACTAGACGAAAATATTTCTTTTTGGTGCAATGGAACAGCCTCTTGAATAGCTATATAGACGGCAAGATCTGCTAGGTGGCAGTGGAACATTCGTTCACTTATCCCATTTGTAAAATGACATTTTTTACTAACTATGGTAAGATTATTAGCCATTTCACGCTCTTAGTTAGCATTCTAATATGGAGTTTGAGGAGAAATAACTGAAAGCCGTAATGGTAAGATACTTCATGGTAAATTAGCCACAGTTAAAATAGTGCAATTGGAAAGTGCTTTGAGCTATATTCAGTGATGTTATAACCAGAATATGGCAACAATCCAAGGAGATGCCATGACCGCATGCGAAGGTATTTTATTTATCCCCCAGCCTCTTCTCTTCAGGACTCCAGTCTATGAGATTGAGGCAGAGACATCAGATGACAGTCGCGTGCGTATGACGCTCAAAACTTTCGAAGCTTTTTTCAGACTCTTTATTTAGTTCAGAATGGTCGAACATTTTAACAGTGTACGAGACAGGAGCTTAAAGGTGCGACTCTGGACCTCTCGGTATGCGTAAAACTTTATATCATGTGTACAACCGCGTCACATTCAGTTTCCTAGAAGTGCCGGTATAATTTAAAAATTTCAAATCTCCCTTCAACCATCTAAGGCGCACACACCAGGGAGTCTAAAATGCAGGATAGTGAGAAAGCCATCCTGGTTAAACGCTGTAAAAACAGCAATGGTTTGGTAAACCTGCATGTGAGGGACACTTACGCTCCCCATTAGAAGCTGTGCTGTGATCAAAGGGCATTATTGGTATCACATTGCGGATCCTCGTCGACATACATGAGCGTTGCTACACTCTAAATAACGACTCCTTAATTGAATAAGAACACCGTTACCTCTTGCATGCTCATTAGTACACAGTATTATGCTGCCAATGTTTTTCAATGAAAGCCAATGAAGCTATAAGATCTCCGTTTACCTAAGCCTTAAGAAATGCGTTTTTGGTGGAGCGGTAAATACGAGAATAAATATTTATACAAGAGCTATACATTCAGTGATTAAAGCCGGCAGAAGGACGAAATACCAACATATAACTTCTCAAGATAAAACGCGTCTCGTAAAAAAAAAAAATTGTTTCATAATCAACATCTTCTGCAGACCTCAAACATACAAACATACAAAATAAAAAGAGAAAAAACAAAACAATCTGTGTATAAAAGCGCCCAGTACAGGCAGGAAAACAGCAAGAATAATAGTATAACAATAGGTATCATTATTGGACAAATTTTGCACAATAACAATTATAATAATTCGTCCGCCGAACTACATCTCTCATGAGAAAATGGCCTGTACCATATCTTCTACCGACCTGGAGTTAGAGTCTCGACCACATAAACCACATCCTAAATATATTTGCTCACCTAACTTCGTGCCGGCGCCTGTAGCTTACACTCGCCACTTTTGGGATCTTGTTAGCAACCCATAATGGGCAACGGTTTGAAAAATAAAAATACTACTGAATCATGTCCAACCTGCGACCAAATATTGGGTTTCTCTTCAGGTTTCAAGTTTCATTTTTTTTGTTCTGCTACAAATTATTCGTAGTTATTTATGTTTTTCTGCAATACTTTCCTGTAGTTTGTAGTTCTGTTGTATTGTTTTCTCTCATCTTCAGAAAATAACATGTTACTACCGAAATATCTCTTGTCACAAAAACTTCATGTTCATAAACCGCGCGCGCAGAAATTATGTTGCGGTAGCGACACATTTTCTCCGAGGACAAGCTTGCCTTCGCATTACGTGCCCTGCCTATGCCCAATTCTTCTTGCGTCCTCTAATAGCGAAGTCAGTCTAAAAAAGTATTTATAGATTACCGGAAGACGCGCATTTGTGCAAAGAAGGGATGAAAAGAAGAAACTGCGGTCACGCACTCTTTGCTAATTCGCGCTGCTGAATTCCCTTGGTAAAGATTCATTAGCAGTGTTTTTTCAAACATAAATAATTTGAACTGTGAATGAAATAGCGCATCGGATGCAGCATATAAGAATTTAGAAACTCCTCTCTATAATCCCTATTATTACGTGGTAGGAAAATGTATGATGTATCAAATTAATCATAAAGATACTGCCTCGGTTTAAGACTGCATGAAGTATGTGGTGAATCCAAACATTTTCTTGCACTTTTGTACACTACTTTCTATCTACAGACCTTGTGCTTGGAGCGTGAACAATGTACAATGAACAACAATCTGAAATTTCCTTGATTATATTCAGTTGTTGTGAAGCCATCCCGTCAAAACCACACAAAAGACACTGACATTCTAACCGTCGTGAAAACACCGCGGGAACCGCAGAGCATCCACCTTGAATAGAAAAGGTGTGTGAGTAGCGTTATTTTTTCTGAGTACTTCTTTGTGATTCTTGCAGAGTTCATGAGAAATGTGATCACAACTTTCTTGCAACTGCCAGCATTTTATTAGGTCATCATACCGACCCCCTGTCCCATTTTTTTACCTTTTAGCGTTCCTTTGATTAATTTCATAGCGAATGATGTAAACGCTTTCAGATAAGTTCTGAGTATGCATTTTCTCTCTATGTGTCGCCTTTTTCAGTGCTACATTTCATCATTACCATGAACCAACTTTTTTGCCTTAGGGCATTGATTACCACTTTATCCGCCAGCTTATAGATTAGACCTGTTTCTGTAGAACTAAGAGCACGCACGGTAAAAAGGGCCTGGAAAACGTTCCAGGACTCCCGAAATAACATTTTGGAAGACGGTGCCTAACACTGGCGCTCTCTATGTCTTCTAGCGCCATTCGTTGCGTCATCATTCACCTTTGCGTGATACCAATTCAGCCTGGCATGATACATTCCTTTCACACATATAGTCTGAGACAGCCAGACAGGAGAGATATACGTTTTACTTCTTTTATGGTTCTGGGCTGAAGCCGTAGGCCCTCGAAGCACGTTTGTTTTCAACGAGGTCATCTCTTAATGGAATATAGCAAGCAGCAGCCTGCGTAAATGTGGTTACATGGTTTGTGGTCTCAGAAACTATTGCATCAGCTTTGGGAACACAGTCATTCCCTGCCTTTCTACTCTAACAGTAGCGAATTTCGTCATAGGCTCAGCGACTTCCCCCGTCTCGCCTGAGTTGCTTGCTTCATTCACCTCACCTTATTAGAGTGAGAATAAAAACGACATGGAGTATTTCTCACACAAAGCAAGAGTCGTTCTTTTAAGATGGGTAACGGCTGAGCTAGTTGGTTGTGAGACATAATACCAGGGTATTCAGCGCGGTACAGGCACCCACAAGAAAGTGGACAACACAGGCGCTTACTCCAAATGTTCATTCAGGTGAAAGCACCTGACATATAAAGCCTTCACTGCTAATGCGCACGCGCATTAGGGACGAAGCGGCACCAATCTTATCAAAACAGGCGTGAGAGAAATGTTTGCTCAGCCTCATTAAGAAGAACCGATGTGTCACTGACAAAGTTCGACCCTGCTTTTTTTATATGAAATGCTTCTAGAGTGTCACGAACCGTCTGATGTCTTCTTCCACCCAGAATTCTCACGTCGCGGAACCATGGTGTAAAATTGGCGCAAGCCCTAGAGTGCGGAGCAAGTCGCTGACCCTCATTGTTTTCAATGTCTTCTGCATGTGCGCTAAGTCACTCATTCACGTGACGTCCTGGCTGTCCAATATAGCATTTTCCACAACAGAATTTCATAGATGGCGCTGGTGGCGCAATTAGCGAACCACTGGCGATGCCTCTTCTGACAGCCAACCTTTTGGTTTTCACACGTTATGCGTTGGGTTTGCTGGGAAAGCTTGGGGGGGGGGGCAGAAATTATCACCGGTACAGTAAACCGGTCGGCCACTTTTTCAGGCCATGAGTAAGTTTTGGACGTACGTAACCCCAACGGGCCTTTCTTTTCCTGTCATTTCATTCCTGCTCCCACCAGCCTTCATCTCCTTTGGAAGTACTTCCGCCACTGGCACTAAGACTGACTCAGGGAAGCCGGCTTCAGCCATCCTGTCCAATTGGTGATTAAAGCTGACTTGCATTTTATGTACGCACGAATTTCGGATTGACGACTCCAAGCAAACTGTTGCGATGCCCTTTTTGCGCACGAGGGAAATATGTCCATCATATCTGCTCATATAAAAACATTAACGCAAGTATAGGAACTGAAGCATTCTGTTATCCAATAGTTCCATTTTCCAAGTTGTCAAATGTCCCCTAAAACATTGTTTATCGTTGTCTCAGTCGACAGAGTGCGTTATTTTTTTTTTTTAAAGCAATTAAAAAGTTGTCCGTGTAACGACATTTTAACGACCTAGTCATTATTAACACGGTTAAAACGATCGTTTAAAGGGCGGTCAATTAACGATAAGAAGATGTTGCAAAGTATAAGGGCTATGCAACAGCCGATGCAGATGCCTTTCTTTTGCAAGTAAGGTTGCTCGTCCGAAGATATGAAAGTGCTGCGAAGATAAAATACTAAAAGGAATAAAAAATTACCTACTGAAATACCAGTGGCATTCTGAAACGGCACAGCGCTAGTTTTATCAATGCATTTTTTAACAAACGCGAATAATTCAGAATGCGGCACTGCATAGAGCACGTCTTCAACGTCAACAGAGAAGGCCAATCAATGTGTTCTTTAAAAACTGTGCTACATCCTCTGAATTTTTTAAAGGAAAGAATCAGTTAGTTCAACGTCATTCAAACATCGCTGAAGGAACTTGCTGACGCAATACTGCTAGGACGCCTTCACTCACAATGGAACGAAATGGTGCTCCGGGCTTATGTGTTCTAACACAAAAAAAAAAGTCATTCAACACCCAACATTTACTGTTACAGAAATTGTTGACAATTCAATGCAGATTCAAATGCTTGCACAGTTCTACTGTTTTTCTTGTTAGGCTATTTTTACAGCTGCAAAATGTTTCTTTATGGGCCGTTCTGCCTTATCTCTGTACATAGATTTAGACAAGACTACAAGTTCTGTGGAAAATTTTATGTTAGATTGGCGGACGTTGCGTCAATGTACGACTTAGGGATCATGCAAAAGACATCAAAAACAATAAAGGTGAGCGACTGTTTTGCATTGTAGGGCTTGCATCAGTTGTATAACACGGTTCCGGGACGTGTGAATTCTGAGCAGAGGAAGACATCAGACGGCTCGTGAAACCAGATGCCTTTTATATAAAAAAATCATGGTCGAACTGTGTAAATGACACGCTTTTTGTTCTTTATAAGGCCGAGCAAACATTTCTCTCACGACTTATTTGAAAATCTTGATGCTATTTACTCGACGTCCTGTGCGTGCGTGTATTAGCCGAGAAGGCTATATATGTGAGCTATTTTCACATAAATAAATGGTTGAGTAAGCGCCCGCGGTGCCCTTTGTCTTGTGTGTGCCTGTGTTGCGCTGAAAACCTTGTTATTATGTTAATTTTCTCTTGACGTGATTTAATATGAGTAATTCAACAATTTGGAAAGGTAAAATATATCATAAATCTAGCGTAAATATAACAGGAGGATATTTATACACTCATGCTGGAGAGATTATTTTTGTTCACAAGCAACTACGAAGACAGGTCGCCCCAGGGATGCATTCCGGCTAATGACGATGTCCTCAAACCCAGTATCTGATTAGACGACCCTCTATTTTACCGACAAAGCCTTCGAATTTTTATATTTCAGTTATATCATATAACACAGAGAACAATGGAATTATTTGTGGTGTGGCCTGATTGCTCGCTCCAGCTATTCCTCGTTTCCTTCGGGAGATTAACCAAATGACTTCGGGAATTCAAGCATTGATCCAAAGCCTACAATTTGTTTCCATTCTTGGTTTAGAACTGAAAACATTGGGCTCCAACGTACGCTATACAAAAAAAAAATGATTTTCAAGTCCGGCCGACGACCTTTGTGAAAAGCACATGGTTTTCTTGCACTTTATTCAGGTGCGTTCAGTACAGCTGCCTGCGTTTAACATCAGTGGAGTCGTGGCACGTTGATGACATGGCTCGTGGAATCCGACGATCTCTCTTATGGGGTTTCTTCTTTTGCCTTGACATACCTTATAGGGATCTAAATGAAGTTACGCGACTTCAAGCGCTCTGCACAGGCGCGGCTCTTCAAGCCCACTTTTCGTTACTTGTAGGCGGCACGAACAAGCAACTACAATGAAAAAAAAAGTAATAAGCGGAGTGCATTCATGCAGGCTATGTTCCGAAGGGTTTTGAACTCTATTAGTGAATACTTATTACTTAACTCATTTTAACCTTAACGAAAAAAATATCATTAATCGACCACGGGGTTTTCCACCTTCATGTTTCACTTCAATAGGGCCTTGCTGCCTTAATATATTTTTTAATTTACACTGTGGCTGCCAAGCGTGTACGTAACCGGAAACGGTGACATTGATCGCCATTGGATAGGGCAATTTCAAACTTTTATCTTAAGAACAAAATATTTAATCCTTTAAATGTTTGTATTTATTTCCACGGTACGCAATTCTCGCTTCAAGATTCAAAGTTGTAGGCAAAAATGCTTGAACGACGAAAAAAAGAGCCAAAATTTTTCTTTAATTTATTGTAGGGAAAATAAAAATAAACTATCGATGCTTTAAGTGTTCTGTGAATCAGCGGGTATATAGATTAATCACTCTCAAAGCTGACTAAAGAAAGGCGTTGAGCTTAGTTCAAGTTATTCCTGATTCACATTTTGTGTCGGAGAAGTAAAAGCTTACTTAATCCAGAATTTCATACTCGACGAGCGAGCTGAAGCAATAGAATCAACAATAATTTAAATTTTAATCTTGATAACTGCATTGAGTTACGCACACATTAAGGTAACCCCGTGAAGGATAATAAGTTATTTACTGGGCTCATTTCATTGCAACTGCACTTCAGGCGTGTGAACGCACGCACAATTTGCAATAGGATGCAACCAATGGGAACCTCTGTATTTCATGGAAGTATCCTTCCTTTGATATGCAAATCCCACCAATGCGCAAAAAGTCCGAGATTAAGGAAACGTCAAGACGTGCACTGACTTAATATTTATTATGGTTAATGCGGCAGAATATTTTCAGTCAGCTGACTCCTTCTTAGGCTTATGCTGCAAAACATCAGTATCAAGCTTTCGTGAGCTAACTAGTTCGTGCGGAGCTGATCTGTTTTTAGCTTTTCCTATAAAAGACCTTCAGGAGGTCTTGTGACTGATATATTATGGCAATTCAAATATTCCAGTGACCATTTTGGTCTTTTGGAATCTGCAAAATGACATTCAGCAGTCGAGACAGAGCTCACTCATTTGAAAGAGGTCATTTGGAGGCTTTTTGACGCAGCCTTCATTGGAGCGCGGGAAATATGCATTATACATCTTTTTGCTTGCAAAGTAACATTGTCTTCATCTCAAAAGCTATACAAATAAAAATTATGAAAGTTTAGGCACGATCCAATCGCAGCGCGTGCATATGCATATTATCTTCGGCCTAATGGAGAGGAGCAACGCAATGCAAACACGGACACACGCAAAAACAAGACTAGCGCAGATTACCAACTGAAGTTTTAGACGAATAAAAGCTCTCTCTTTCTCTAGTCCGGTTTCCCCGTGTGTCTTGTGTCCGTGTTTCCTTGAGCTGCTCCTCCTCTCCATGGTCTCACCGGCTGGCCCGCACGAAGTTATTATATCTTCGGCCATTTATTATCATCAGCATGCAGCCTGTTGCCTGTTTCTATATTGCGCATAATGTAGTTAGAAGTTGTTACACTGCTCTCATAGTTTTGTTTTCAGTTTGTAATCTTGTACTGGCCAGCGTGCCATGCATGGTGGGCTGTAGAAATGTCCTTACAGGAAGTTTCCTAAAATGGGCTCTCTCTATTGGAAGATCGCTTTTTACGTAGAATGATCCGGGGTCATACGTGGCAGAATACAGCTAACACGTGTTAATTAGCTAGCGGAATGACTAATCTTACAACAGACAGCTTTTTAACTAATAATTTAGGGTTTGCTATTTGGCTCATAGCCTTGAGGAGAGTAGTAAGGAATATTCAGTTCAGCTTTCAGGTTTTCAATAATGTCATCCTCATGGTCGTTGCCTCGGGAACACTCGATATGGCACCCGGAAAGGATGATGCCTTCGCGCAGATGGCCGGCGCAGCAGATGGAACGAGTGCGCTTCGAATTATTTAATGATGATGACATTTCTCGGTCTACGCATTCAGTCGGAAGGGCTGGCACAGCAAGAGGGGGGAGGTGGGAAGGAGAATGCGCAGTGGAGGATGATGAGGATGGTAGGTCTCGGTGCGCTGAACGAGAAAAGGGCAAAAGGGGGGGGGGGGGCGCAATTCGGGGTATAATTCGTATCACGCACCGATGCGCCACACGGGGTTGCTAGTTATGAGAGAGAGGGTGGTGTAGGGTCGCCCAACTGCTCTGCTATGTCAGTCTTCTGCAGATAATGGCGTGCGCCTGAGGCGTGATGTACAGTGAAGCGTCTACAAGCAGTGCTGCACGGGCAGGCCTAATTCGCACATGCTTCGATTCCGAAGAGGCACAGTGAGGCTATGGTAGACTGGCCGTATCCGGATAACACGTTTTGAAGGCGGTGCCTTATCAGTGCTGCAAAAGTTTTGTTCCGTAACCTTCCTCTCTTCTATACCTTTATTGAATGGGAAGAAATATAACACACCAGCTTTTCTAGAATATAGTGTCCCGGGAACATTATAATCTCTTTTGTTGGGGCAAATTTGCGTGAATCGTTTAAAACGCCTTTCTCCTAACTCAGTGGTGATGACGGAACACGTAACAGTTTTGAGTACACAAGTTTAGATCCATATATAGCCCGCAACTATATTCAAACATTTTCGAGCCGAGTTTGACCACACGTTAATACATATGCGCAGTTTTGATACGCGATAGTAAATCCTAAAAGGAAACGTATTTGGGCACTCACTCTGTCGCGCGTGCGTGCATGAATTCGTTTGAGGCACATTATTAGCAGCTTTGTCACGTACGCGGCACATATCAAATCCTTTTATTCACGTAAACGACATATTTATCAGGGTGATACATCCCATATAAATTCATACTTAAAAACATCAACTGATATCGCATTTTGATAGTTTTATTGACATTATATGGCAACCTGCTGTGCAGTATAGTACAGTATAACACGTGTGATATGTATAGCGCAAAAGCGGTATGATTTATTATAGTGTATAGTATGATATGCTGTATGGATATTAGCATGAAAACGCTTCAAATGAGATATATGGGACGTCGTCGAGCAAGGCCCCGCAATATTTTCACTGCGGAGATTTTTTTCGCCTTCTTGAATCAAATAGGACTGGATATTTCTAATTTTAGAATTGACAGAGATACAGCTTTCCGTGTCGTATCTTATTCAGGAATCATGGGCTTCGCAACTCAACGCCAAAGCCAGTGTGGCACCACAGTTAGCCATTATCACAAGGCCAGAAAAAATGAGTATGTGACGCCTAGTTTACTGCAAACATACCATTCTGCTTACTGCATCCAATTTACGGCTGACGCAATGTCTGCCACTCCTTCAATTCTGGTAGTTATTTATTTTCAATGGCCTTTACGGCTTAATATTCGCTTTCTCAGAGACTACGCCACCCTGGCTGTAACGATTAGACCTACGCTTTATCCTTCACTTAGCCTACAGCTTATCTACTCTTTCTCTAATACCCGGGGATCTGGAGACGGCATCAATAATCTCGCTACGAGCCATTAGGTCGAGGCCAGTCATTGAGGCGTGACTGCTTCTCAGGCGCGAGAGCTATGCAAAGCCAGAATGCGATAACGAAGTTGATGCACCATGCAGTGACGCGGTACTGGGATCACTAAGCTCCTCATAAAGTGGAGGTTTCTGCCATACTTCGTGACCATTTATCGGACAGATCTTACTCCTGGGTGTGCAGTGTATTACAAAACAGCAGTTGCATTTCGCGGTGCGGGTGCATAATTTCGCCTCTGTGCAGACCACAGATGCGGCCTTCTAATCTTAGATTACTTGCCGGCAAGCAATAGGCACGACGTTCGTCAACACCATATCTGCATGTTAGACGCCTGCACTTTGAGCTTCAAAAGTCTTCGTTTCTCCAAGACATCAAAGTCACCATAATGTAGTTGCGTTAATGTGGGCGCCCGAGGGAACTGTAGTTTTATTTCTTTTTTGGGTAACCTAATCAATATAGGTAAAGAGCATTGGCCTTTTGCTCCAACCTTATTTTTTACATGCTAGAGGACTTTCTCCGCTAAATTAGGTTTTAACTCGGCAAATAAGAAAATACCTGTTTACACTACTCAGTCTGGCTGTGCAATCGTGAATGTATTCCAACGCAGTGACGTTACCTGGTGCCCATGACAAGGCAGTCTAAAGGTTAAAACGTGGCAAAGTGACAACATTGCACAGAAAACAAAACACGCCTAGCACCAGTGGGCCACAAAACACAGCGCGGCGATACAGTAATACACGGAGTAGACAGGACGAAAGCAAAAGAAGAGAGCTGCTAATCGACTGAGTGCTGCTGAGTGACTGAGGTGCTTGAAACGCGAAGGGAGTTACGGTCCTCGTGTGAGCGAGTGTTTAAAGCTTGCTTTCTGCCATCCTTCGGAGGGCACTACTGGAGCAGCGGGATGTAAAGACGAAGCTAGCCGTGGCACGCAGGTGGTGGCGCCGATTTCTATATATTGCTGCACATCTCCTCTTGTTTTGTTTATTACTGGAATAACGTCCTGATGCTAGCAACACAAATGTCACTGTGTCGTCTTGATGGTGCTTTTTGTGATAAAGCTTTCGTAGTCGGGCTGGCAATGAGAATTAAAACGCAGTTAGAAAAGTTTCAAAGTAACACACACACACACACACACACACACACACACACACAC
>JAJIZL010094053.1:0-13306 GCA_023969395.1 Amblyomma maculatum | reverse complement strand
TTTTTTTTTTTTTTTTGGCTGTTTAGTATTATCAATTCTTAATTTATACATTCCATAAGGTCCCATGCACCCTCTGCAAAGGCTCTTCCTTCTCATCCTATCTCTTGCATTTCAAATAATGGCCTCAGACTACATTTTTTCCCTTTCTCTCTTTTTTTATACTTTTGTATAATTTGTGCGAGGTGATCCCGCGCAGCAGATTTTGTTTGCGTTGGGTCGAGCAAGTGTCGGAGCAAGAGCCAGGTTTTTTTACTGCCGAGCTGTCCGTTCATTCCATCGCAGATCTGCCCCCACTGTTGTTTCTCCAGGTCGCTGGCATGTGCCTCGATCTGCCTCTCTAGCTGTGCAATGCGACGTCGCAGCGTTCTGTTGAAACGCTGCTTTTTCCAACGGCAAAGTAAACTAGCGTGAGCCTCCCACATGTGCAGTAGCCGCGCGTCCGTGGTTGTGTTGTCATTACCTGCGGATTGTATTTCGGCTGTGGTGCTGTGAACGTCATTAATAAGTGCGCTGGTCCAGTCTTTAAGGTCGGTTATGTTGGAGGGGGCGGTTTGTTCCCTCAGTTTTCTAAATTTGTCCCAGTCCGTAATTGTGGCTTTTGCGGTTAGGCGTTTGTGTAGCGTTGTGTTGAACTTGACGGAGATAATGTAGTGGTCACTGCCTAGCGAGTGTTGCGTGTTGCTCCAGCGAGCGTCCCGAATGTTTTTGCTTAGTGTTAGATCAGGAGAGGTGTCTGCACTTACGCTGTTGCCTATTCTAGTGACTTTCTGTGGATCGTTAAGAATGGAGAAACCAAAATCTTGGGCTGCTTCCCAGATTCTGATGCCTTTGGGCGTGGTTTTATTGTAACCCCATGCCGTGTGACGTGCGTTAAAATCGCCTACCACCAGTAACTGCGCTCTGGCTGCGAGCTTTAGTACCTTCTCTAGTAGACGCGGTATTCCTGAGCCCGCGTCTTTGGGTGAGCTGTACAAGTTTAGGATGAATAGCGTTGTATCTCCTTTTTTCCTAGGGACAATTTCTAGCAAAGTGTAATTGACGTCGGTGTCATCGAATGTGTGCTGTATGGCGGTGATGTTTCGCTGAATGAAAGTCGCGGTGAGCTGGTCCCGCTTGTTCGACACGCCTGTTTGTACAAAAGCTTTGTAGCCTGGTAAATTGATTGGTCCCCTATTTTCTTGGAGCGCTATTACATCTGGTTTGCTAGCTGAGTTTTGAATGTGGAGAAGCAGGTTGCCCCGCTTGCCGCGGAACGTCCTGCAGTTCCACTGCCATACCTCAATTTCTTGGCGAGGGGCCATCTTTGTGCTGAAGATTTGGCAAGGTTGTCGGAGTTGCCGACAACCTGTCGATAATTATATCTAGTCTGGCGGATTGACTGGCAATTGCTGTTTCTATGGCTGCTACTTTGGTTTCCATGGCTGCCACTCTAGTTTGTAGGTCGCCTAAAATTTTGTCCTGTGTGTCCATACGTGCGTTGCTAATTGCATCCCTATCAGTGAGACTTTTGTTTAAGGCATTGAGTCTGGCGTGATGGTCAGTTGCGTTGGCATTAAATTTGGCTTCGAGTTTCCTGATGTCCTCGTCCCTGGTTGGTTCTAGAGGGGTTCCCTCAGAGGAGCTTTCCAAAGGTTTTTTGGCTTTGACGCCCTGCTCGTCCCTGGTCGGTTCCTGAGGGGTTCCCTGAGGGGAGATTTCCGCGGGTTTTTTAGGTATGACTTCCGGCTCACTGTCCGAGGGTGCCGGACGTTTTAAGCTAATGGATGATTCAACCTCCATATCTTGTGGCACAGTCGCGTTTACGACACACGTGTTAAGAACGCCAGTAGGTAGGGGAGGTTTAGGACTTGCCGTTTGTTTTGAAGTAGGAACGGACGCCCTCGTGATTCTTTCGAGGGTTTCTATTCGTTTCATCATGTAAGCCAACTGCTCTCTCAGAAGTTTGTTTTCTGCTGCCAGCTGCTTTTCTAGAGGAGTGGAAGGCGCCATAATGGCTGCACTGCTCACCTGTGCGTAGGTGCCTTGGCTTAGAAGCGGGGGGAATGCTTGGTCCATTCCTTCCTTTGTCCACGCTGCGGGCTTTAGGCTGGTCGGTCCGGCCGAGATCTTGGTGTCTGGTTTCCCGGCTCGGTGTCCAGGTTTCACAGTCATGCCACTGCTCGGCTGTCGCTCGAAGCGGAGTTCACACTTCCTAGAGCCCGTGAGGTGTTGGCCTCTGCATACGATGCACCTTGGCGTGCAGTCAGGTTGCTCTTTCGTTGGATGCTGCATTCCGCACCTCCTGCAGAGGCTTTTCCTCTCCTTTATGCAGACGTCTGCGCGGTGTCCAGGCTTCCAGCAATTGAAGCACGTTTCCACCTTGTTCCTAAAGGGTTCGCACCGGTAAAGTCCCGAAGCGAACCGCATTCCTGTGGGTACCTGCTTGATGCCTGTGAAGGTCACCACGACCGACCTTGACTTTCCTATACGTCTGGCGTCGGCGATCTCGTATTGGGGGTTCAATTTCTGGATGTTCTCAACAATCTGCTGGTGCGTCTGTCCATCGAGCGCTCCACGTAGGACGCCTTTAATGGAGTTGTCTGGTGCCGCGATGTACGCATTAACGCGTAGCGTCTGGTCTTCGATTTGCACGTATTGCAGGGATACGTACGCTTCGGTCCTTTTAGTGCAAGGCGAGCTTACGGTGAAAGAGTTATTGGTGGGATTGATCCTCACCTGATCGAGGTACTGGGCTTCCTCGAAGTTTTGCTCGGCTCCTTTACACACGGCGCGCAGGAGCGTCTCTGCAGTGGTTGCACGGAGGTTAAAACCACCTTGAGGCCTAAATACCACTTTATAGTGTTCTATCGGTAGTCGAGGTAGCGGCTTCCTTCTCGGTAGCTGCCTCTTGGCCGGGGGCTTAGGAGCTGCGTTGGCGTCCGTGACCGGAATCGGCGGTGTGTTGCCAGGCTTCGGATGGGCCCTGTCGTGGGCTGTCGGGTAGGGAGGAGAAAACAGCCCGGTGAGAGAGCGCGCGGGCGGCTGCGTCTGTTGCCTCGTTTCCTGCCAAACACTGATGAGCAGGAGCCCATATAAGGTTAGCGGTGTGCGGGGTCCGTATCCCGTATGCAATTTAAGTAAATTTTATAGGCTAGCAAGGGAGTCCAGCCTTGTCTGACGTTCCGACAGGCTCCTCGCGAGTCGGTAATTATGTATTTTGAGTCGGAATGAGAGGCCGCGAGAGCAATCGCCACCTCTTCTGCGTGTGTTGTACTGTGGGCTCTGAAGGTGAGACCGTTAACCGTTTTGCTGTTGTGAACTACAGCGGCCGTGTACCATCCCCCGTGGTGAGGGCCGGAGGCGTCCACGTAGTATACACCTGTTTTTTTGCCATAATGTCGGGCTAGGGCTTCCGCTCGTGCCAGGCGCCGACCATTATGATCTTCGTGTGACATATTCACTGGCAGAGGTCGCGCGCAGAGGGCGCGTCTCCAAAATTCTGGGATGCGAAACCTGTCTTCCATGAGTGTGGTGTGTTGGATATGGAGTCGAGCAAGAAGGCGGCGACCCGACTCCGTTTGCAACAAACGCGTGTACTGATTTGTAAGGTGCGCCTCCCGGAGCTCCCGGAAAGTATTCACCACCCCAAGGGCCATAAGACGGCTGTTTGAAGTAGTGATGGGGAGGTCCAGGGCACGCTTTACAATTTTGCGAAGGATAACCTCAAGGACATCCTCCTCTTGTTTCCGTAGGTGGAGATAAGGTGTCGAATATAGAATCCGACTGGTCACGAAGGCGTTTGCCAGCCGGAAGGCATCCTTACTTCGCAACCCCCCGCGTTTGTTTGAAACCCGGCGGACCATGCGGCCCACCTGGTCCCCCACCTTACGGAGTTTGGCCAATGTAGTGTCTGACCGTCTGTGTTTGTGTATGTAGAGTTCGAGTACCCGTATCTCGTCAGTTTCGTGTATGGGACCACTGTCAAAAGAAAGAGTGATTTGAGTTGTGCACTTTGGCGAGGGGCGGAGGTGCACAAATTTTGATTTTTGTGGGGAACGCTGAAGTCCACAGCGGCGGGCGTAGCGGTCTACTATCGTCGCCGCTGCTTGCAGGCTGGTTTCAATGTCCCCGATACTGCCATGCGTGGCCCACAGTGTGATGTCATCGGCATACAGGGCGTGCTGCACACCAGTGACACCATCGAGCTGGGCAGGCAGGTGCATCATAGCCAAATTGAAGAGCAGCGGGGAAAGTACTGCGCCTTGGGGGGTTCCCCGCGTGCCGAGTAGGTAAGGACCATGCTCATTATCTTGGATGCGAATGTAGGATTGACGATCCGTGAGAAATTGCTTGATGTATTGGAATGTGTTGACACCACAGTCGGTCTGGCTTAGGTGGGTGAGTATAATGTCGTGTGTTACATTATCAAATGCCCCTTTGAGATCTAAGTCGAGTACTACCCGCTCATTATGGGGGCATTCGAGTAGGTCAAGGACTTCCCGATTGAGTTGCAGGAGGACATCTTGAGCGGATCTGTGTGGGCGGAATCCGAACGTGGTGCCTGCGAATACATGTCTTTGTTCAAGATATTCAGATAGCCGGTCCCGCACCATCGTCTCCATTAGTTTGCCCACACAGGAGGTGAGAGAGATGGGACGGAGGCTATCTGTGTCAATTGGTTTCCCTGATTTAGGAATAAAGGTTACCAGAGCCGTTTTCCAGTCGCTTGGCAGGGGGGTGTCCCCGCGCCAAATCGCATTGATGTAGTCGAGGAGGGACTGGTATGCCGAGTCAGGCAGGTTCGTCAAAAGCTTGGCGGTGACCTTATCCCTTCCCGAGGCAGTACCCCGTTTCATTTTGGCAAGAGCCGCCCGCAGATCATGGAGCTGGAAAAGTTGATCCAGCTCTGTGTTTTCTCTGCCTGCACAAGAGTATGATGATCCACGGGGGCCTTGGGCTGTACACAGATACTGGTCCCGGAGTTTCTGTGCCAGTTGAGTCGTGTTGCCAGAGAAAGCATGCATGACTCTCTGCAAATGTTTCTGTGTTTCGGTTCGTGTTTGGGTTGGGTCGATGAGGGCTCGAAAGAGGCGCTATTAGTTGCGGCTAGACATTTGTCGCGCTGCCGTGTTGCATCTATCCACCCAGTTGGAGTCGGCGAGATGGGCCGCGTACTCAGCCGCTTTCCGGGTGAGCTCGGCAATTTGAGCTTTAAGCTTTCTGTTGTGTTTCTGGCGTCGCCAACGGCGGACGAGGCTGCGACGGGCTTCCTAGAGGTGTAGGAGGTGGTTATCCACGTCCGTAACCGCCTCTGAGAGCTGGATCTGTGTTTCATGCGAGCGAAGGTGTGTCGGCAGCTGTTGGGACCATGCTGAGTAACCCTGCTCGGAAATGGGTGTGTTATCAAGTGAGCCAAAATTTTGCCTGAATTTCGTCCAATCTGGGATACGGGCTTGTGTTGTGGGACGTTTGAGCGGGCGTGTGTGTATTATAATGTTAACGATGCAGTGGTCACTACCGAGGGTTTCCTCGGTGTTGAGCCAGTCTGCGCGTCTTATGTTGCGAGTGAAGGTTAAGTCCGGACACGTATCCCGTGTCACGGAGTTTCTTAACCGTGTTGGGCAGACCGGGTCAGTGTGGAGGGTGAGGCCCAACGTGGACGCAAGTTCCGCCAACTTACGTCCGCGCGACTCCTCCTTGCGATACCCCCACAGCTGACTAGGAGCGTTAAAGTCGCCTACGATCAGGAGGGGATCGCGACCCGCTACTCTTAGCGCGCGGCTGAAGAGGTCCGCGAATGTTACTCGCTTGAGTTTGGGAGGGCAGTACACGTTGAGTACATGCAATAGCGGGTCCCTGCGGCGGAGTGGTAGGATTGTCACCATTACATAGGAATAACCTAGTTGGAGATCGAGATCCACTAAGTTGGCTGTGCATGCTTTGTGTACGAGAAGACAACACGCGGGATCCTGTTGGAACGTCGTGTAATTTGAAAGTGTGGCGCCCAGGCCTGGCTCTTGGAGGGCAACCACGGCTGGTACAGACTCGAATGTTTCAAGGTAGAGGCGGAAATTGGCCCTCTTAGTGCGGTCCTTAAAGCCTCTACAGTTCCATTGTGTTATTAATGTTGAGATGGCCGAATTGGAGGTAGAAGAGCGCCTTTGACTAAGGTGTCTCGCCATGATTGAACATTTTTGGAGGGGAGGAGAAGGGAGTGGCTGCCCCAGACCCAGCTACCTGCGGCACCAAGGGGTTGCGGCAGGAGCGGGGCAGCTGTCCTCATTGTCCGAATCAATGATCCGACGGTTGAATTTTGCAGGACGGGATACGTGCCTAATGGGCCCCGACCGACGGAGGAGGCGGGGGTTGTCCGGCAGTTATGACCTTGGTGGAGATCTGGTCCATAGCGGCCTCGATCATAGACTGCATTTTTGAGGATAAGCGCTCCTCCATCGCGGAGATCGCTGTCACGAGGACTGGCGACAGCTCCGCATCGCTCTCCATCACGTCTGAGTTCTGCGGGCTCGGAGCGGCGGACGCCAATTTTGATTGCGGCGGAGGCTAGCTTGCCACCGAACTTTTATCTGTTGTAGGCCGTCATTGCACCCGCCACCACTTAGGTGGTAGACGACGGCTGTTGCGGCGCTTGTCTTTCTCTCCCTCTTGTTTTTCTTTCCTTCTCTACTTTCTTTCTTCTGTCCGCACGAGGCAGCGGAGGTGGCTCAGCTACAGAGCCAGTAACAGGCCCGTGCATTTCTTTTTCCTTGTTCCTACAGCCACGACAACAACTCGTTAGACAGACGTCACGAAAGATTGCGCCAGGTCGGTGCAATGCTTTCGCAACCTACCAGGCTTAACCAAAGCTAAGCTCCAGCTAATTTTTTGTGGTGGGCAGCCCATTTGGTGTAGCCCAGGGGCTTTCTGTAGCCCACATTTCCGTTGGACCATCCCTCGAGTACCCCTCAAGGTACCCACGTAGGCAATGCGCAGGAATACTCATTTTTAGCCCCGCCGCGGCGCGTGTGGGACCTATTAGGCTTCTGAGTGGGCAGCCCCATTTGCTTAACCCAGGCGTTTCATACATAAAGCCCAACTTTGCTTTGCATCTGCACTAAAATTCCATTACGGATAGCTTAGCGCAGCCAATGCGTGGACAGTGCTTCGCAATGTAACTCCAAGCTTCTTGTTGCGTGCAGCGCAGCAAAAGCAAAAGCGAAAATTCCGGGGGCACTTCCTTACGTGCGTCAAGGCGAAAGCATTTGTCTCCTATTGGCGGTCAGGTTGTGCGGCTGTGTCCACTTTTCTAATGCGTTGCATTGTACACGAAATTCCACCAACGCCTGCCGTGTTCAGACATGTCCGGGCATGCAGTGGCGCCATCTACATTGAGTTGTTGTCACGTCCGACACTGCAATCATGACAACAATTACCTATGACTAACCATGAGGAACTATGAATATTAGTAACCATGACTATGACTGACTAAATATGAATACGATAAATATAACCATATTTTCATGCCTAATTATCAGCTATTGATTTGATTACTATCGGTATCTGGATGGCTGAGAGATGCCAGGGACGTTTCTGAACTCATTTTCTAGCCGCGCGTAGCATGAGCCAAGAACGGCTTTCGCCTTAAAACAGTGCGGCTTGGACACTGTTCCACGGTGCAACACTGAGGCAGCCGGTGCATGAGAAGAGCACACGGAGAGAACGTAACCATGCACAAGCCGTTGTCTCTGTCTTCATGTTGTCGACGAGAAAGACTTCTTGTCAACCGAATCGTTGAACTCAATACACGTTTGCATGGATATTGTGCGTCGCCGACCGACTTCGCGTAGCTCGGCAGTAGCGCGTCCGTGATATGGCGGCTAGGTTGCGAAGGCTGCGGTGCCAGTGTACGTTGTGTCGCGCGAGGGCAACGACGTGTTGAAACCAGCGAGCTGATTTGCGAGCCCTTTATTTTTTCCTCTCTCTTCGTAATCCGCTGCTCCGAAGGGCATAAAAGCCCAGACACAATAAAATTCCGCATGTGGAGGCTGCGCATTATTTCGTTCTCGGAGGAGGCATTGCGTGCGGTGTTTGCTTCTTGCAGGATTTCGTCAGGGCTTCTGTTTTGTTCTTGTGTCCCTTTTCAAGGCGCCGTCGGAGTCGCCCACTCACCTCAATCCACTCCATCATCGAGAGGGAAGAAAAATACCCAGCAGCAAAGGGGTAGTACAGCGGCTCGGTAAAAACTCCGAGCACCAGCAGCAGCAAGAAGGGCAGCAGCCTCGTCTCTCCCGAGACGACTTATTTATAAAACAATCGCCTCTCGATTCTTCTGCCTCCTCAGCTCTGCTGCCCCGTGTGTTTGCTTTATTTCTCCCTTTCGGTTCTTTGCGCTTGCTTGCGTGCGCTGTAGTTTGCTGCTTCTGCGACCCGCGAGCTCCTGCTTCGTTGTCAATATCTTTTTCCTTTTTGTTCCGTCGGAGCCGCTTTCTCTGCTTCTTTTTCGTCGGTCCTCCGAAGAGCAGCAAAAAAGCGGCGCGCGGAAGAGGGTGAGGGGCTAGTGTCCCTTCTCTCACTCTTCATCTCCGCTCGTCTGCCTCTTTGCTTTTTGGGCCGGCGCAGCGCGCGTTGGCGCTCTTCGGCCGGCGCCCAGTCTCCCCGGAGAAGTCTGCTCCGCCGCAACGCTCGTCGCTGCTACCGTCGTCGCGCTCGGGCCGTGCTCACGTGTGCCGCTTCGGGGCTGCGAAGTTTGTGCGTGCGTCGTTCTTTTCGGCGGCTTCGATGGTGGATTCGTAACCCGACTGGGCCCGTGTGGGGGCTGCGGCAGCAGCTGCCCCCCTTCAACAAACACGCTGGGTGCTTTCCTGCTTGACGCTCGTCACGGACGGCTGGTGAGCCTGCTTGTGCGCGCACATTTTTTCGGGAGACGAGAACACAGGACAGCCGCGTGCATGACGCCTGTTTCGCTTTCGTTGTCACGGAGAGTGCGGTTTTTGAACCGTCGATCACTCGTGGCACTTCAATGTGACGACCCTGCGCTTCGAGCCTCGTGCGAAATTTCGTTGGATAACTTTGAACGGCGTCATAAGAGGTCGCTAAACGCTTCGAAACTTCTCAGAGAGGTTCTGTGCTCATGTATCTGTGCGTGTCGGTTGTCATTAAACCCTGCTAGTGGACCAACAGCAGATCGACACCTGGACCGTATCAGAAGGAAGGTGCTAAGTTGGAAGGAGCAGAGGTTTAGAGAAGCTGACAGAGTCTACGCCACGTTCCGCGGCTCGTGGGGATACTCTTGTGTCCCATTTTAGAAGGCAGCGAGTCAGTTCTACGCACCCACATGCAGTGTATGGCTGTGGTTTTGGTTAATTTTAATTCTCTGTAATCCTGTAACAAGCAGGAGTCACGGAATGGATATATGTACCTTTTCTTGGTATGTATTTCTTTTCTTTTGCACTGCCACCCCGAGTCCACTCTGGATCTTGTGTTGACCTCTTCGTTACCTGCTCTTTTTCATTTGTCGAAGCAATCTGAAGCACATATGTTGCTTTGTATTCATTCCTTCGATCCCTGCTTCGTCTGTTTTTCCTGTGGCCACATCTCCATGTGGGCGAAACGCAAAGGCGTCCGTGTGGTGTACCGTCTCAGTTCACACTAAATATCCCCAGGTGGTGCAATTAATTCAGAGCCCTCCACACGCCACCTCTTCCTTCTTTCTCTCACCTTGCTCTCTTCGACTGCTGAAGCCAAGGATACGTGTTGAAGCCCAGCCTAAGCGGCCGAATTTCACTCCAGGTGAACAGAGAGGCACCTGTGTACTATGCAAAGTTTAACGTTTAAAGAAGCACAGGTGATCCAAATGCCCGGTGACTTCAGCAACAGCGTCTTTCACAGCCTCACTTGCTTTGAGGCCGAAACCACCTTCCTCCTTTGCAGCCGAGCATCCGTAACCACGAGCCACCGCGTGTTTGTCTGCCCGCCGTATAATCCTTTCGTTTAATTAGTTTACCTCCAAATGTGATTTACAAATCACATAGACAATATATGTTCCTCCGCCCGTAGGAAGCTTTGTTCTCTCAAGTCTCGTATGGCCAGCTGTACGGCCAGCATTGAGGTTGAAAGCATACAAATCTATAGTAAGGCCGAGCCTCGAATATGCTTGCATCGCATGGAACCCCTATACAACAGACGACGTCCAAAAACTCGAAAAAATACAACGCCTTGCGGTTCGCTTTATCTTCAATCGGTATAGGCGCCTCGACTCTCCGTCCGCCATGTTGCAGCTTGCAGAATTGGAACCACTGGTAGATAGAAGAAAGAAAGGACGTCAGATTCTTGCAGTCACTGTATTTCTCTCGACTAGGTATCCGACCCGAAAACTATATCGCCAAAGATTACACCCAACCCTCACGCCATAAGCACAGCTTCTGTCTAGCTTCCATTTTTGAGCGCACCGACACATATAAATACTCTTTTTTCCACGAGCAGTGTTTGAATGGAATGCGCTACCCCCAAGTTGTGAATTCTTTCACCCTCCTTGATTGATGTACTGTAGCTGTTTGGTGCTGTGCATTTTGTTATTTTGTCTCATTGCATCATGTACTTGCTGTGTTATTCGAAATTAATGCATAGATTGTATAACTGCTTGCTCTTGCTGGCCTTTTTGAGCTTGCTGATGTCTGATATACTGTCACTTATGTACCCTCCCTCTCCTGCTTGGGCATGAAACATGTCCGCAGTATTTCATAAATAAATAAATAAAATAAAAATTGATAGCTAATTACGGTCGATTATCCGCATTATCATGAAGCTCTATTATGTTCATGTCCGAACTACTGTGGAACTCGAGTGTAGAGGCGTATCTGTCACAGTTTTTTAAATAAAAATCTGTACACGCTAGAAATCACATTATACACAAGAAGCGATATAGTATAATGTTGGAACAGTGACGGAAACGGTCATGTTTGGAGTAGCCTCGCAGCCCTCCATTCATTAAAATCAACATTGAGCCCTTTTTTAATCGGTTATCAATCTTACATTTTCTACTTTCACACCGTGACATCCACCGACAGCGCGTGACGACGTCGGCGGGCACTGGCTTTCCGCTCCAACGAGGCTTAAAAAATGGCGGTAGGAGAATTTTCTCGCTCTGACTGCACCGCCTCAGACGAGTTGACACCTGGACAATGAAATTTGGAAAGCGATGAAGGAGAGAGAGAGAAGGTTTCAGGCTTAACGTCTCCAAACAGATCAGGCTTTGAGGAAAACGGTAGCGGAGAGTAGAAGCTTACCGGTATTGCTCAAGGGAAAAATATACAGTAGTTGCATCTTACCGGCACTCACCTATGGGGCTGAAACGTGCGGGCTAACAAAAAGGGTTCTACTTAAGTTGATGACAACACTGAGAGCTATAAAACGAGAAATGGTTGTGGTAACGTTAAAAGATAGGAAGCGTGCAGTGTGGGTCAGATAAATAACTCGAGTTAGTGACATTCTAGTGGAAATCGAGAAGGACATGAAGTGCGAAGACAGGATAACCGGTGGTCGCTTAGGGTGGATTCCAAGGGAAGGAAAACGTATCAGGGGGCAGCGAAGGTTAGGTGAGGTTAAGAAGTTCGCATAGGTCAAGTGGAGGCAGCTAGCACAGGACCGGATTTTAATTGGAGGAATATGGGAGAAGCCTTCGTCCTGCAGTGGGTATAGTCCGGCTGATGATGATGATGTAGTGGAGGGTTCCGGTTAATTACGACCACCTGGGGTTCTTAATGTGCACTATTGTCACGCAGTACACGGGCGCTTTGCAGTTCGCCTCTATCGAAGTGCGGTCACCATGCTACCGGGATCGACCACGGGTTCTCCAGCCAGCTCGGTAGTTAAGCGCGCTATCTTCTGAGCCCCTGTGGTGGGGAGCTAGTAGGCAGACATAAAGAGGGCGCCAGTGAGGATTTCTGCAGGGGTGTCATAACAGTTGTACCGCATGATCGTTATGGGATCTCTGAATTACTCGCGTGAGGTCGCGCGGTTGTAATGTTACAACTCTTTTTACCATCAAGATTTTTGTCCCGGAAAATCGGGTTTGCTTCGAGCTATAGCTGTAACACTATAGCGAGAATATGAACGGCCCTGATTATTGGCTTCGACTGAGCCATGCCACGTACGGACGGAGGAGAGTTGAAAGTTCGCTGATGCCTAGACATTGCGGTGTATAGATAATAGTTTGCGATAGTACAGTAAGCACGCTGACATCGCCAATCATGACCAGACCGCAGCACACACCCTTTACACATTCATGGGCCTGTTGCAAAGAGTCCAACGCGCTTGACGTCACACCCGCTGGATAATGGTAGATATGGCCACTTCATGATATACCGTCAGACAAGAACTTCATCCTGCATTCAGTGTTAACCGGCTTATTATATTTACAATAAAACTTTCTGTTGAGTCGTGACCATGACTTACATGACTCCGAGTCATGAATGGTCATTTTACTGATCACACTACTCTGCTAAATGGGCTCTATACACAGCAATCACCTCAAATTATTCTGCCATGATGAATGATAGAACGACATTATTGTCATGACCACGCGTCATGTGCCATGATTAGGCGCTTACCTAATCATACCACGCGACCTTTAATCGCCACGCATCGCACTGTGGCTTCCATACACTGCAGTGACAACAAATTAACCTTACTTAGTCATGACCTGACATGATAATCAAGTATCATGTACCACGTGCAATGCGAGATCATATACTTTAATGAAACATCATGATTGCTACCACAATCGCAAAAACACGAATGCGACAGTGACACGTATGCCTGAAGTTCGTCACGTTCCCTTTGTTTTTGCAAAAAGAGAATTATGAAAGAAAACGCTTACACGAGACATACGAATAGTCACGAGCGTCAAAGGTGCGAGGAAAGCAATGCCTTCAGCAAGAGGTAGTCCTACATTGGTTAGGAGCCTTCGCCGAAATCGGCGAAAACCCTTAGACTCCGGGCCCCAGCCGATAGCGGCCAGGAACAACCTTCGCGACGCCCCAGTACTGTTGCTTGCTGCGGTGGCATTCGCCCCAATGTGGCATCAAAATTTTCTTGCGCTACTTTAACCGTACGACTCAGCAATAAATAGATTCTTAAATAGATACTAGGCACAGTGCAAGTCCCTACTCTGGAAAGTACAAGCATACAGGTAGTGTCAGTAGGGGAGGGTTATGAGCAGGAGACTTTTATTGGGGCTGCGTTTCGTGCATGCCCTGATGCTAAAGCCGAGAATATGCAAAAGAACACAAACACACACAAACACACACACACACACACACACACACACACA
>JAJIZL010094052.1:0-14942 GCA_023969395.1 Amblyomma maculatum | reverse complement strand
GTAGAAGCAAACTCATCTCCTAGCAGCGACGAATGTTCACTGGCATTGGTAAATTATTGTTCCTAATATTCTCTCGCGAAAAACGAGAAAAAAAGGAAGGAAACATCGCAAAAATTGAAGCATCAATGTGCGTCAGCGCAGGCTTTGTTTCCAATTAGTTTAAGATGAACAAAATAAATTGATCCCACTGAACACTCAATACAACGCAAACTTGCTGCGATTATTTTATTTCCTGTCTGCATAATAGTGGGTAATTCAACGGTTGCGTAAGAAGTAAATCTCCATTATTGCTTTATAATATTAAATTGTGTAGTCAGTCTGGGAGCGTCATCGCTTTCATGAAAAACCTCATATGAATTGACTTCTTTCTAAATATCGCTACATGCAAATACTACAGAGAGGCATAAATATTTTTCTCACAGGTATGAACGAGTGACATGCTGTCTCGGTAAGGAATTCTAAACACATGTACTGCAATCTTAACCAACATACGTTAGCAGTTAAGCGTATATAAAAACAAGCAAACCACTCCAATCACACAGAAGCAAAAATACCTTTTTTTTTTAATGTTTCACACAAACCCTTTATCTTGGCTATCTGCTGCGCTGTCATTCTCAGCTCTATAGATTGGAAAAGCACGATATCATGGCTCACACTTTTCATTCCATGTATTGTTCTCGTTGTTCTACAACCTGCCCGGAGCTTCAGAATCTGTTTTCATGAAAGATTTCTGACCTGCTGATACACGCAGATAGTAAGACTGGCATATTAAAATACGCTTTATTATGAAGGGGCTATTAACTTAAACCGTTCTATTTGCAATTAAACAAACAAAGCCTACTTTAACGCTTGCAGCTGGAACTCCTCATGAAACGATTGACGAGACCTGTAGCTATGCGAAGCAATAACCTGATGGAAATGTTTTCAGCAGGTTTTCCATACTGAAAGCATGCGTTCGTACGTGCTCTTCTTCCATGGTACTACAACCAACCGTCAGTGAAACAGCCTAAAAAAGCGCCTAGAATCTTACATTTTGATACAGGAAAAAATGCTGATTTTAAATTTGATATCTTTAACCGAGGAAATTGCTCATAATATTGAAAGTTCTTAGTATTGCTGCACTTCGTTAACTAAGATATTGCCATGGCGATTATTCTGATGCCTAATCTGTGGGTTCGTTTTTCAAACCTACAAGCCCCGGATACTTAATTGTAGCTTGTGTCCTGGAAGATCAGTTAGTATTCGAAGTGCTTTTGGTATGTGCTCGCATTTTTCGTAGCGTAGGTATTTTCTCTTGCTGCATGTCTATCGTCGGTTCCCTCTGATCTACGCTTTTATCTTTTCGGAACAGTCCCGCTTCTTGGCGCCTACATATAGCGATCGTATGAGACATAAGTAAGGCTCGAGACTACTGTATTTAGTGCAAAACATACTCATCCAGGCATGAATGTCGTCAAGTTCGTGTAATGCATGTCACAGGGATGACTCTGGTAGGTTAAAGCTGGTAACCGACATGGCCTGAGGCTGATTACTTGTGGGATTGTGCGATGTCATGCGAGCCTATGACATGGCCGATTTGGCAGCAGCTGCCACCTTGGGCTACTGAATTTTGAGGTGAGGGTGAGGTCCGGATGGAGCCTTATAAGATTCTAAAATTCAGAGTGAGACACGCTGCCTCTAGACCACGCAGGCAAGTTCGTACAGCTTGCTTGATTACCACTTTATACGCTTGTATGGAAATCTTTCATATCATATAGTAGCGTAAATGGTAGACTAAGCTAGGAGGCAGCTGCTATGACAGAGCTGTTACGTAGATCGGCGGATGTGCGCAATGCAATATACGTCTACGATGCGGTGGCACTTCATGCAGAGATGTTTGCTGTGGCAATTTCAATACTTTTCCACGACTATTTCGGGTTAGCCCAAGCTATACCATGCTCAACATTTTTCGAAGATCTTTTTCACGTTGCCTCCCTTCAAAATCAAAGACATGAATACAACATTCTTTTTAGTCGTTCCTTAGGGGAATTGTCCAATAATGCGTTTCATGGACTTGATTTTGTGCATGTGGCATGTGCCACGTATATTATAGAGTGAGCGTATTCACCTAAATGTCACTCTCACTTCTCTAGAGTCGGGCGAAGTGAAGAAACCGTTTCGGCTGTACAATGCTTTTGACTTCGTTGACAGCGCCTGGAATAAAACAACGGGCACACCTCCACTACCTTTCTAATAACCACAGCCTCTTTTACAGTTCTTATTCACAGGCATATTTCTAACTTTGTGGCGAAAGAAACAGCAGAATGTTTATGACATCATAGCAACAGATGCATATTTAAGAAAACCTATTATTTTCCATTTTTCCGGCTGCTTCGCAAAATGCCATTGTTTGCATACCCTCGCACCATTTTAATAATTGGTACAGCCAGTGAAGCCTTTGGCTTTGTATACAATCATAGCTTGTTGAATAAATTTTGATTCTGATTATGACAGGAGATGAAAGGCGCAGTATCTGTCACACTTGGCCTGTGGGCCCTTGAACCATGCCGTAAACTATCTGCGAAAAGTGGGAGGAAAGTTAAAAGAAAAAAAAGAGGTGCCATCATGGAGGGCTACGTAGTATTTTCGACCAACTGGGGACCTTTAACGAGCACTGACTTTGCACAGCACATCAAAGCGGCGGAGGTGGTGAAGGGTGGCTGATCCTGGCCCTGATGGGATTGGGACAGGTAGGCCACCGCCGCTTGCGGCGGGGGCTAGCCTGCCTTTGAATTTTATTCGTTGTAGGCCGTCATTGCCCCTGCAACTGCGTCGGTGGTGGACGATGGCTGTTGTTGCGGCGCGCGTCTTTCTCTCCCTCTTCTTTTTCTTCTCTATTTTCTCTTCTGTCCGCACGAAGCAGCGGAGGTGGCTCAGCTACACAGCCAGTAGCAGGCCCGTGCATTTTCCTTTCCTTCTTCCTACAGCCACAACAACAACAACACATCAAAGCCTCTCTGTTTCGCCTCCATCGAAGCGCAGCCGCCGGCCGTCGGGATTGAACCCAAGTGCTCCGGCACAGTAGTCGGGCACCTTAACCACTGCACCACCGTGGCAGGCGAGGTAATTGTTGCGAAACCGAAACCGAAACAAGACAGCCCCGAGTCGACAGACAAGCCAAGACGAGAAGGCTTCAAAGACAAAACCACGGAGAGACGCTTGGGGAGTCAGTCGTCTGCTGTAACCAAAAATAAACGGATGTCGTTTGTGCTCTGTTACGAAGTTGTCTCATTTAACGAACGCGACATAAAGAAAAAGTTGGTGCCGAAACCCGGGATGTACGCCGCGACCTAACGAAGACAACTGCCGGTCCTGGAGGCGACTAATAACGAAGAAAAAGCCAATTTCTACCCCGAAGCCGCCGCCCAGTGCTACCAGAGTGCAGCGACATGGAACGACACAAAGCGAAGAGAACGGCTCTTCGGTCTCAGGTGACCCGCCTCTTTTCCGATATTGACTCCTGCATGAAGAGCCGCATGGGCAATGTAAAAGAACTCAGTGTTTTGTTGGCGAGACTTAGCGCTCTGCAGACCCAGCTGAACGAAGTTAACGCCTCTGTCGAGACGCTAGTGCCAAAGAAAGAAGCTGAGCAGGACTACGAGGAATCTATCGAGTATGACGACCGGGTCGTTACATACATCGCGAAGCTCCAAGAGGAAATTAAAGAAATTCAAGGAAAGAGGCAGCCGAAAGAAGCATAATCCCCCAACGACGCAGCCACGACGAACGGGGCCTGCCAGGTGAAGCTTCCAAGGTTAGAGCTCATAAAATTTGACGGCAAAGAAGTGTCATGGCAAGAATTTTGGGAGCAGTTCGAGCAAATGATTCACAAAAACGACCGTCTGACGACCTTGGATAAATTTGGATACCTAAAATTGGTGGTGACAGGCGAAGCAGCGAGAACGATACAGGGCCTCCCTCCCACATCGCAGTGCTATGACGACGCCATATTGCTGCTCACCAGACGTTTCGGCAAAGCGGACGCCATCGTGCAAGCGCACATGCGTGCGCTCTTGGACCTCGAGCCTGTGCGGAGCGCCGAAGACATACGCTCCCTCCGGAGGTTATACGATACCCTCGTCTCTCGGATCCGCGGCCTGCAGGCGCTTGGCCAGGAGCAGGAAACGTACGGAACACTTCTCTTCCCCCTCGTAGAGCGCGCTCTGCCGAAGAAAGAATTATTGCTCGACTTCCATCGGACCGTGGCGAGGGAGGAGGGGTCGGAAGCCATAACACGGAGCTCGGACGGAGGAGGAATTCCGCTGCGGGATGACGACGCACCGGGAGAGTCAACAGAAAGAGAAACAGCTACAAAAGGTACGCTGTCATTACTCAACAAGCTTGTTGACTTTCTGAGGATCGAAGTGCAAAGCCGCGAAAACCTGGTTGCGCAGCAAAGTATGAGTAAGAGGCAGCAGGCGTCAAAGCCGAAGATGTTCAGCCCAGCAGAGAGTAAAAAGAACAGCGCTGGAACGAAATTTAAATCATCAGCAGCTCTACTTCACCAAACCGCAAAACCAAATTGTTGTTTCTTTTGCAAGGAGAGTGACCACGAAACTGCCGCTTGCTGTGCTAGAATTCCATTAGAAGAAAAGAAGAAAATGCTACGATCGGGAGGACGTTGCTTTCAATGCGTGAAACCGAGTCACCGTGCTAACGAGTGCAGAAGCAAGATTAGATGCACAATTTGTGCAGGACGACACGCAACAACCATGTGTGATCCGGAATTCACCCATCCGAAAGTCAAGGCTAATGTGAACGATGTGACGACTGTCCCCGTGAACTTGCAGTCCACGTCAGAAGTACCTAAACAGCGAGAAGTACTGCTACAAACGGCAACAATATTGTGCGTCGGCGAACGTAAAGCCCTCTACTTACGTGCTCTCTTTGACAGCGGAAGCCAACGGTCATTCATCACGGAGAAAGCATCTGCAAAACTCGGTTGTAAAATTGTTGGAAAAGAAACGCTGAAAGTTGGTGTGTTCGGCGGGCACCAGTCACAACGAGATTTTAACAGAGTGCTGGTACCGCTAACCGCGCGCAATAAGAAGATGTATCAGATCGAAGTTCTTGAGACCAACATAATCTGTGAGCAAAGGATCCCGATCCCTGACCTCAAGATTAAAGAATTACTTGGATCCGTGACTGCCGCTGACATGACCTGCGATAACGAAAGAGGTGACGTAGACCTGCTTATCGGCTCAGAGCACTACTGGGAACTTGTAACGGGAAGAAACAAGAAGCTCAACGGGAAACTGCGAGCAGTGGAGAAACCCTTTGGGTGGTGTATTCAGGGCCCAGTAGGGTACAAGACTTGTGACTCGCAATGCATGCAAATCACTGCTCTTCGCGTATCACTTGCCGCGAGAGAAGCTGCAAACTGCTTGGAACGATTCTGGACTCTCGAGTCGATCGGAGTCACGGATGATGACAGCTGTGCGGAGCACAAGCTGCTTGATTCTTTCGAAGAGAATATCAGGCGCAGTGGTTCTAGATAAGAGGTAGCCCTTCCATGGAAGGAGAATATAGATTTAAGTGACAACAAGGAAGTTGCTGAAAAACGCTTGTCACAACTGACAAACCGCCTTCGAAAAACTCATCTCTTGGAGGAGTACGACGCTGTCATCAGACAGTATTGCATGGAAGCATAGCTGAACCGATCGTAGAAAAAGAGGAAGAGGGAAAGCTGATCTACTACATGCCCCATCAGCCGGTTTTTCGGGAAACGAGTAATACAACAAGATTGCGAGTAGTTTTTTACGCTTCATCGCATGGACAGAAGGCAAAATCCCTGAATCAAAACCTCGAAAGTGGTCCGAATTTGACAGCCGACCTTGTAGCACTGTTACTAAATTTCAGAAGCCACAAAATAGCTTTGGTAGCCGACATTGAAAAGGCATTTTTGCAAATCGAGATCAGAGAGAACGACAGAGATGCATTGCGCTTTCTGTGGCACCATGCAAAACCGGGTGCAAATGAAGCAACTGGCGAGATACAGACTTGGCGAATGAAGCGAGTTCCCTTCGGAACCACCGCAAGTCCTTTCTTGTTGACAGCTACTCTCCAGCATCATTTGAAGATAATGGAACGAGACTATCCGGAGACTGCTTCGCTACTGGCGCAGTGCTTGTATGTGGATGACGTTTTAACGGGAGCAGAAAACGAAGACGAAGCCAGGACAGCAGCTTGAGCATGTTGGTTATTCATTCTTGATGGAACAGCGCAAAACATCGGGACAAGAGACAAGCGCTGACTTACAACTGGTTTTTATTTCGAAGAAACATTGCTTCTTATACCTTCATCACCCTCTCAAAAAGCACATGCGTCGCAACCATATCGTTCAAGCGTCCACAAAAAAGCATAAGACACATAATCGCAGATATTTATAATCACATTTTTAACATGTCAAATTCTTTCTTAGTCAAAGCAACGGACGATGTGCTGACACAATCGTCGCGCAGACTCGCTATCGAAGCTGCCTCGATTATTTCCCGGACTAGCTGGTCTTTGTGATTAGCCAAAGCTTTGCATTTTTGGAAAACCGGTGCACAACTAGTTGAAGGGCAATCTCTACAATGGATTCCCAGGTTCCTGCAAGCTTGCTCGAAATTATTTTTGTGTTCTAGCAGCCTTTCATTCATGCACCTGCCAGTCTGCCCAATGTACTGTTTACCGCAAGTCACTGGCAACGAATAAACAAGGCCTTCGGTGCACTCCACAAAGGGGGTTCGATGCTTTATCGTGCATCCCTGCTTCTTTTTGGTCGGATCGGAGTTGACTCGTCTGCACAGACTTTTGAGTTTATTAGGAGCAGTCATCACTGCATTCACGCCAGCTTTTCGACCTATGCCTTTCAGGCGATGGGAAATATTGTGAAGATACGGAATTGCTACTACCGGCCTCCTTTCTTTCTGTTTCTGTGCATCATCTTGCTGCTCGGGCCTAGCCTGCATCAGGTGCTTTTTCACCTGCTTGGCAACAGATACCAGCAAGTGCGAGGGGTAACCCGAGTTGCCAAGCCGTTCCGCCTGGCGACGAAAGCTCACATTCATTTTGTGAACACAGGATTTCCTCAAGGCATTCGTGAAGCACAAGTTCACAATAGCCCTCTTGGTCAGCTTAGAGTGAGCTGATTGGAAGGGCATTGGCGCTTTCTCCGCTCTGGGCTCATAGGCCCAGCAGGCGTGCCCTCTAGTGAACTCAAGTCTCAGGTCTAAAAACCTGAGTGACCCTTGAGCAGGAAGCTCGTGCGTGGTAATAAGTGGCTGCAAAGCCTGCGCAAAGCGACCCACCTCCTCCATTACTACTTCTAGCGTATTCGCCCTTTGGCCATCACAAAGAACTAGGTAGTCATCAACGTACCTAAATACCTTTTTAACATTAGTACCTGCAAGGGTTACGTTCAGGAACCTGTCTTTTCGCGCCAAGTACAAATCACTGAGTAGAGGCGCGATGCATGAACCAATGCAAACACCGCGTTTCTGGAGATACACTTTTTCCTCCGAACAGACGTGAGTTGACCTGAGGTACACTGCTAATAGCTCCAGGAACCCTCCAATAGACATTCCGCAGGCATTTTGAAATGCAACAGCACCATGCGTATCTATGCATTCTTCTACAGATACCATCAGCTCGTCATGCGGTATGGAATAATACAAATCTTTTACATCAACTGAGCATGCGGCAAAGGCACTGCTCGAATTGTCAGTTAAAAATCTAGCAATATCGTCCGAAGATTTCACCTGAAATGGGTCGTCAATTGTTAGTAGTTTTAATTTTGCTTGCAAGAAGACACCAAGAATCTTTTGCCACGTCCCTCTCTCAGAAATTATTACCCTCAAAGGCCAGTCTGGTTTGTGAGTCTCCTATACCTATCGCTTACTGACTAAACAATAATGTACTGCCCGTTATATTCTGTCTCCTACCTATCGCTTATTGACTAACAATTAATGTACTGCTCGTTATATTCTGTCTCCTATACTGCTTACTGGCTAAACATTAATGTACTGCCCGTTATATTGTGCCTGCGATGTTCACGGCTTCGAATCAAGTATTTATTTTTCTGCTCACCACTGAGGTCGTGAAATCCGAAAACAATTCGGTAGAGACACTTTATGCAGCTTAAGTGTTTGAATGTAAAGGCGTTAGAGTACCCCGGGGGTGATATGTTTTCCAGCGAAATTTTCGACATTTATTGACTTTTTTTTCTGCGGGGACTGTCCGCTGTCTGTGTTTGCGTATTCCACATAGACTGCCGTGCTTCACACGGCGCTTGTGAGCAGTGTTCGCCGAAGCCTGTATTTCACTGAAGCACATAGTTGTAGGTACATATGTCGTTCGTTTGAATCCCTGTCGCAAGCGAGTCTCCAAGGTGTCAAGTGTGTTAGCGAAACCGAATCATGTCAAGCCATCTGGAACGCTGTACAACAGGCGGGTATGTCGCACTTTTGATGCGAGGATAGGAAAGGCTGGATGCAGCGGACACGCGAAATTCCGAGGTTGTGGGTTCGAGTCCCGTCAATGGCGTGTTCTTTTTCTGCTACTTTTTATTTAGTTCAATGTATTCAGCAATACAATGATTACAGCACTCTTGATGGATAAAAACATCAGAAAATTAAACATTTAACATTCCACTATCCGTCCTTGTCCTCGCTGAGTGATTGAGTGCTAAGCCTACATATCTTGGGATGTCGTGGGTACATCGCGATGTGAGTAGGATTAACTGGGCTATGAGAGAAGCCGTAGTGAGGGTCTTCGGAAATTTTGACCACCAGGTGTTTTTGTAGCGAAAGCTACATTGGCCACGAACGAGGAGTTTCGCGTGGCGGGAGGCACAGAGCCGTTGCCTAGCAACCGCCGCAGCTGGTGCTCGTCGCGCCATTTGGTAACCAAGAAGTAAACAGAAGAAAAAGAAAATTTCTTTAATGCAACAACAACATATAGCTAGACGTAGTGAGTAGCGCAACTTAATTCTCTTTAGCGTGAGGATGATAGTTATGATGATAGGCTAGTCAGAGGCGCACATTGGGCGAGCGTGTACTCAGCATTGGACAAGATTGAATTGGACTAAATGAGATTGGGTTGGATTGGATTGAAATCGATTGGACTGGTATGGATTGGACAGATTTGGATTGAATTTGAAAGGATTGGTTGGTTTGTATTTCACTGGAATGAACTCTACTTGATTGGACTGGATTTGATCAGACTGGATTGGTTTGGATTGGATTGGATGGGATTATATTGGCTTGGAGAGGAGTAGGCAGCCAAGCGCCAGGCATCCATGCTTTCGCTACGTATATCCTGGCCTAGCTTAGCTAAACCACGGCCAATTTTTAACGTGCACTGATGTCGCGCAGCAAGCCACTACGTTTCGCAACCACCGGCGTTCGGGTTCTAACCTAGATACTCCGGTACACAATTCGGGTGTCTTAGCCCCTGCCCTACCACGGTGAGGTGGAGCCTTCCTTAGCCCAAAACCTAACTTAAAGAAAAATTATGAAAACCGCTGATTAAAAGGCGATGTAACTGACAGTGGACTCGGTCGCGGATGGGTCTGCACGCATACAGTGATACATCGTGGTTGCTCGGCTTGCTTTGTGCGTCATATGGTCATTTGATGACGTCATCTACTTTTTATTATCTTCACTCGGTCAAAACAACGCAGCCAGCTTTTATGGCAATAGTGCAAGTGATGGTTTATTTTAAGCTTCACGAGTTGTCATCCCCTCAGAGTACAAGTACGGGAGTGGAAGCAGATCCTTCGTCTACTGGGTGAATTTACATTTGTCCTGTCTAAGTATCCGCTACCGACAGCGCCAATAGACCTCTCCCTCGAGTAAACAACGTGACGTCACGGAACGCACGTGCGGCGACTGCAGCGCTCTTCGGTGCAGCGGCGATGGGCAAATTCCGTCGTTTTTCTCGGCCGCGGCCGTACTGAATGCAGCGGCGCGCGCTTGTGTCTCGATTATTTCTTACGCCGTGGTCTCGACCAAGGCCCATTCCTTGTCTCGACTAGCCTGCAATGCGTTTCTGTGTATTCCAAACCGATGGAGCCGCCTGAGTACGCGACGTTATTGCCTGAAATCGCTCGCCGGCGGTATGTTGAAAAGTTAGTAGTTGACGGGGACCAATACCCCGACCCCTTCCTTTTGAAGGACTGGGAAAATGACCCCAAATTGTGGCCGAATGTTCGTTTTGGTGACATATGCGTATATCTTGTTCAGACGCCCGGCCCTAGCTACGCCACGGATAGCTTGAAGACCTATCGCTAGTTGAAGGCTTACGTTCTTGCAGCGGAAGGACATGTGCGCCAAGTTTTCATTGCCGACGCTGGCTTAAAGTGCCGCTTAAAAGCTAAAGTGGCGTCGCCGTCGCAGACGACCACCGGCGAGCTATATAAAGCTTGGACGCTTTTGCACAAGGACGGAATCGTACAGGCAGCTCACTGCACATGCATGGCCGGGTAAGCTGTGTTCGGTGTGACGTCAAGCAATAGCGTTTTAACAGGTTACTGTGATAGGCAGGAATATGAATGCATGCGGCAGATTGGAAGTGCAGTACACGCAAATCGTCCCGCCAGAATATATCCTTCACGCGTGAAATCAGCCTGCGATACGCAGAGCATAGGATCTCGTATTTTTTGATCGTGTTATAAGGTTTTCGACGTCGCTGGTTCGATCCCGGCCGCGGTTGCAGCGGCGGCCACTTATCGATGGGGCCAAAGTTGAAAGTGTGCTCTTGTGTCGTGCAGTGTCAGGCCTTAGGTGGCTAAAATGCTCCGGATCCGTATTATGCGACATGCCTCACAACCCATGTGCCACCTGAGCACTTCAGACCCTGCCTATCTAGCCTTTACGCTTGCACTGTCTAGCCTTTACACTTGTAAGTCGTACTATGCTACCAGTTTGCTACAATTAAAATGTTTATTACCTTCTACCATCCCTGTGCACGCTGAACGTTTTCTAGGGGTTCTGGCACTTTAGTTGCTGCAATAGCTCGAATGGTAATCTACAAGTTTCAAAGTGTGCGCGCTCTTGTAATGCTTGACATTTAACAGTAATAAACATTTATCTCTTAGTTTAGCCCCGCATGTAGCTTATTTACTCTTCAAAGTGGAAATGCTCGTTTCATCTGGACTCAATCGGTCCACTAGTTCACAGCTTTGTGAGTGGAACAACCAGTTCCGTGACAGTGTAAGTAACAATTTTTTATTCCCTCTAACTACTTGATCTTTATTACCTTTGTTTTAGCTTAAACTCTCTGACAACATACCTTAATAGTTGCTACTTACCATTGAGATGAGCTGCATATATATGAGCTCAACAGAGGTTGAGTTGAGCACCCTTTTTGCCTTCTCAAAGCACCTACTTCTATGGCTACAAAACAACCTGCAGTCAAACAGTTTTATGTAAATCACCAAATAGTGTAATAAGTCCAGTGAATGATAAACTAGCTCAACTCTAGAACAAATCAGCATGGGCAAGTTCCGCAGATCCGGTCTGTGGGCTTCCATTTATCTCGGCGCAGTGCGTGCACACACACTTTCAGATTTTCGTCCCGTGGTAAACGAAAAAAGCGTATACCAGAGCCTTTCATGGCGCGGTTGGTGCATCCCACTGCACAGCAGCTCATAGGCAATTACGATTCAGGGTCGAGGCAAAGGTCCCAATGCCCGCAATGAAGATTATTGTTGCTCGCACAGCGAATCTCTATGCGAGCGCGTGCATTCAGGCGACTATTTTGCCCATCGGCGTCTGCGGCGCAAACCGGAAACGTCACCACTGTGACGTCACTCGCATCGCGTGACGTACCCGAGGAGAGGTCTATTGGACTAGACGCAGACCAGTACAGATGACTGCACTCCTGGCTACCGACGCTTGGGTCATCATCGCCCCCCCCCCCCCCCCCTCATTTCGTCTTTCACTTCTCTTCACTGTCTATTTACTCCCGAGATGAAAAGAAACGGAAGCCTATTTGTCTTGCCCCCTTTCATCTATGTTTGCTGCCAAAGATGCTGCCGTTCCGTACTCTGTACGGCGTTCGCTCTGTGACGCCAAGGTCGTCGTCCTCGGTTAAGGCCGAGTACTGGTTCTTCAGTGATCCTGAATTCCTCTACTTTCCCTTTTACAACTAAATCGTTGGCTACTTTTTTATAGCTTCTTCCTTTTTCTTTTCAAGCCTAGGCCAATTCGCGACCTTGGCATCCCGTGGTCACCACATCGCACCTGGGTGGGGACCTCCACCTCCTGAGCAGTTTTTACGGTACTTCATCCAGGTTGAACAAAGGACCTGCTGAGCGAGAACTCATTTCCAGGCAAAAAAAGGTGGCCTTATAGTCCCGACAACCTATACATTGGGACGGTTAAGTTTTTCACTGAGGAAAAATTAGGCAAAGGTTTAACCACGCTAAACCTAAGTAACCAAAGCGACAGCTTGAAAGTTAAGCTTGGTAAAGCTTACCTAGACTTGGTTGTTGCTTGATAGTGATGACTGACGTTTGGCTAGACAGGCGTTACGTTCTTTCGAGGTCTCGGCGACACGTTTCCCTCGACCCGCTTCTCTTCGTCTCTGTGTGGCAGCCTCTCGGCGAGTTACGTCCGCTGGAAGATCGCATTCGGTACCTCGGCTTTGCAACCTCTGAGACGCAGACAGTTCACGAGGCGTCTCGCCTGAATCATCCATGACTGCTGCCTAAATTGTCAAGAGCTGTTACGATCTGTTGGCACCGGCTGAGAGGCAGCGGAGGCTGTCAGAGCGAGTCCCCGTAGCTGCGGCTGCGTGACGTCATGGTTTCCAGTTGGCTAGGCGTAGGCAAGCTTGCGTTTAGGTCTGTGGTTGAGTGACGTCATAGCTGCCACCTAGTTTCTCCTGAGTTCAAAGTCAAACATGCGCAAAAGGCACACGTTTTCGCATGTTTTCGCCTTTAATAAACTTTTTATTGTTTGACAGAAAAGGCGTTCGTGGTGCGATGAAGCAATGTGGGAAAGCAAGACATGCTGCTTGGCAGCCTTTGAAAATGGTGAGCGCATGGTTTTGCCGGTTAAAACGGTATGCCTGCAGCAGGTACAGCGTTACGGTGCTCTCCTCCGCCATCTCTTCTCGAATCTCGACTATCATTGCCGGGCATCGCTTGCGCAGACTACTTGGTCTCAGATGTACATCACCTTGACCTTCATTCATGTGTTCCTGCTGCATCCCTTGCGCTGTTTCGGATGCAAAATGCACAGAAGCGGAACTACCTCCATTTTCAATGCTGATTGAGGAGGTGAATGGCAGTATAGTTGCGGAATTTGCGGTCTTATCGTCAGATATTTAAGGCAGTGGAGTAGCGGTATTCTGGTTCGGGTTCTGTGTAGCTTGTCGATCTCTGCTGCTGAGTGTAATTCCTTCAACCCTTCGAGGGTTTTGTGGAAGCCTTAATCTAACAATTTTTGTGGAAGCATAATGCAACACCAGAAATTGTAAATTGGTTGTAAATTGCATTTTATCTATGACATCATTAACTACCTTGTTGGGAAAGATTTTGCCTCCTACATGCCTGTTTTTATATTTCTACTAACTGTACCATATCGCTTGCTTTCTGTAAACATTCATTTCTGTCTATTTTCCTTTCTCAAAGCTTTGTATAAATAAGTCAGAAAAATTGTGTACCTTTGCTGTATGCTATGCCGCCATGTAGAAACCGTGGTCCTAGTCAAGTCCATGCAGAGGCTTTTTTTGTCCACGACCCTCAGCCTTTTTCCGACGCTGAAATAAATATTTGATCTGATTCGTTTATAGGAAAAGAAAGGCACAGTATCGGTCACACTTTCTCTGTGGATAACTGCGACGTAATGGAAAGGATTAATGTGGGAGATAAGGAAAAAATTGAGAATGAGGTGCCGTAATAGAGGACTATGGAGTAATTTAATTTGACCACAAGAGATATATAACGTACATCGACATCGCACAGCACACGAACGCCTCTCCGTTTCACCGCCATCGAAACGCTGCTACCGCGGTCGTGTTCGAACTCAGGTACTCCGGATCAATAGTCAAGCGTCTTAACCACTGAGACACCGCGGTGGGGCATGCTAGAACCGCGATTTTGTCACGTGTATTTGGATCGTTGGGGGCGATTACGTGACTTTATCGCGTAGTATGTGCATTTTTTGTGTGGCGTTCGTGTTCTTGTTTCTCCCTTTCGTTCTAATTTTTCAACGCTCTTATCACCTTTTACAATGGGCTGCGCGCTCGGCTATATACACCCACGTTGAAATTTCAGATCGAGGTAAACGCTGCGGTTAGCTGAAGGCGCTTTCTTGCCGATATTTGCAAATTGCCTCTGCACATTCATGTCTATTTCTTTAGAGAAATGATCTATGACGAGTCTTTCTCACGCGGTGCTTGCTACCATTTATTTGTGTTCTCGGAAACTGCCTTGCTATAGTTGTATTTTAGTTCCCAAAGAACTCGCACTGCTCTTTTTTTGTTTTTTCGTTTTTCATTTTCGTTTTTACTTATCGAGCTTGAAAAAACAGTGCTAAGTGATGTACTATTCGATCGGGTGGATCGTAACTAGTCGCCCCATCTGCTCTTTGCTCGGAATGAAGCGGAATTATTAATTGTTTACCGACTTTTTTTTTCTTTTTTTTTTTTTTTTTTTACAGTGGGGAGTATCCCTCCCCTGTCACTTTCATCGCGCAGAAACTCATAACCGCATGTCTGTGTGCGGAGTGTATTTCCACCCCATTGGCGCAAGACAGGAACTTCGACCTGCGTGCAGAGAATCCTCCGACGACGCCAACCACCAAACTGCCGTCCAATGAATAGAGCGCACTGGACTGCGCCCAGCACTGGGGAAGTGGCGCGAAAGAGGAACGGCGGGAGAGCATGTAGTCCTATCTCGCTCTTGTCAGCGG
>JAJIZL010094049.1:0-21307 GCA_023969395.1 Amblyomma maculatum | reverse complement strand
GTCTGCTGCAGCGCGGAAGCGTACCGTGCTTGCAGTGCTACAGTGTGGTTATCACTGAAGCCACATAATTAATAAGCAACAAAGAAGTAGTGGCATCTGTACACTTAAAATTGATAGCTTGTCGTCACACGACTAACATAAATAATGTGTGATGGATCGAGCTTTCAAAAATCATTCTAGGATCGCTCAGTAGGACAGAACAGCAGCTTAGCTTGGTACTCATTTGCAGTAGCTTATCAGCCTTGCCAGCTGATAAGAGATTGATGTCTCTAACCTAGCATGGTCTGCCAGGAAATAACTTTCCACACGACTAATAACACGTTGCAGTGAATGAAACGCGAATATGACATCTCGGTGTGTTTGACCGCTACCAGCAAACAGGTGCACTCAGTAAAGAAACAGTGCGCGCCCGCGCTGTAGCAGACAACATAAAGCACCTGTGCGCCTGAGACACTTTACGTTGATGTGTGGCCGTGCTGGATAGGCTAACGCTCCGCGGAGCGCGGCCATACTGAGAACTGTTGGGCCATATTTTTGACAGCCCTGTCCATATGTCGTCTATTGGAATCCCTATCGCAGACTAGTTTAATTTCCCTGCCAGACGCATGCTAAATGGACAGTAAATTGGTATGACAACAACCGGAATGCTCTACGAAGAAAGGTTGCTTCACAACAGCGACACGAATTGCGAAAAACCTGCCACCACCTGAGCGCACCTTGTTGATGTCCCCATTCGCAGCCGTCTTTATTCGTCCAATATTGACAACAACACTGGAAAGAGTTCCGCGTAATGGTTCTAGTCGATCAGGTTTTCGCATTAAAATAAGGGAAGAATAAGGCTTGGCTATATAACAAAAGGATGAGGTGTTACTGCTGGACATATTGTAGCAATCCTGAAGAAGACAGGAAAAAGGACGCTGAGAAAGACGAGGAGCCTCTCGCGCCCGTGCCGGACTCGCAGCTGTTGACCAGCTGACCTCCCTGCCCTCTCCACCTTTTGTTGAGCGCTCCGACGTCAAACCCCCGTCGTAACAAATTGGCGGTCAGGTGCTGGGTACGACTGCCCTCATGACGCCTCCTCAACCACCGGAGCTTCATCGGCGCCATCGCCTCGCTAGTCTCCCGTCCGTATCAGTAATAATGCAACAGACTACTGAGCAGTCCCGAACGTCAACACGGGAGCATCTGCCCCCGTGTGGCGATGTGCCGCCGACCTCTGGGAATGCGACGCTACCGTGTCGGGAGCCTCGTTCCTCTGCCGGTCAAGCAGGAGAAGATGTTGATGACTGGCTCACTCATTACGAACGTGTGAGCCGCTACGACCGCTGGGATTCGGTGGCTAAACTGGCGAATGTTGTCTTCTTTTTGACACAAACCACGTTGACGTGGTATGAGAACCGCGAGGACACCCTGACCACTTGGGACAGTTTTGTCGAAGCATTCAGGGAATGTTTCGGTGACCTAGCTGCAAAGAAGAACCAGGCCAAGCAGACACTTGCACAGAGGGCCCAGGCAGCTGGGGAAACTTGCACCATCTACATCGAGGCCATACTCAAGTTGTGAAAGACTGTCGACAGCATGATGACTGAGGAAGATAAAGTAGGCCATCTGCTCAAGGGCATTGCGGAGGAAGTCTACCACTTCCTCATTGCCAAAGACAACTTGAGGTCGGTCTCTGACGTTATCGACACTTCCGGACATTCTAGACCCTGAACACACGCCGAATTACACCGAAGTTTGGACGGCTCGCAAATGTCACTACAGTGGCTAGTATCGAAGATTCGCCATCTCAAAGCCTCCTGTGCGCCATCCGCGAAATTGTTGGCGATGCGATGTCACGACGTGAGCAGCTGTGTCGGCCTAATGGCTTCGCAGATGACACATATGGTCTTTAAACCTATGGAGGTGCGTGCCCACCGTTGTCAGTGAATGTAACCAACTTCGCCTTTCGCGACGACCTGTTCACCCCGCGACCAAGGCCAGACGAGAGTTACCAACAATTTCCTTACCATCAGCGCCGAGACCCTCGCTTTTACGCCAATCGTACATAACGCCGACCGCCGAACAGCTACATCATCCCAGAACCACCATCTAGATATTCGTCGCGTCCTACCACGCAGGAGCCAGCCGATGCGCCCCTTTTTGATCGACCTGCTCTGGTGTGCTACGAGTGTGATGTCGCGGGCCATATTTCCCGCTACTGCAATCGGTGCGCATCATTCAGGAATCCCCCGACAGCATCACAGCCTTGGTAAAGAGACTTCAATCTACCGTGATTCACATGGTTTTCTGCTCCAGGAATATTTGAGCTGCAGGTAGTCATACGATGTTAAAATAGATCTAGTATGCCTGCTTAATAAAGAGTGCCTGCGAACTCGCACTGGTGTCATGTGCGCTGTAGCCGGGAGGATAGGCAACACAGGGCTATGAGAGACTTTTTAGCTAGTCTATCAGAAAATTCATTGACTGTCACACTGCTGTGACCTGGTACCCAAACGATATGTATGTGGCTCAAATGTGAAGGGAGCAATGAAAGGAAGGTGCTGAAGATTGGCGAATCCATATTTAAAGAAAGCGACGAGCACAAGGAATAATAGTGCAAATATATCCACTGCTGTGCTGAGTGCGGAGGGTCTAGTTTGCGCAGAGCGGGCATCACCGCCAGAAACTCCGCCTGGAAACTTAGGATGAAATCCGGAAGTCGAACAGAAAACATCCAGTCCAGGAGCGGACAGTATGTTTCAATGCCTGCCTTTTCATGACATTGAGAGGCATCAGTTGCTGTAATCATGCTTATGGGAAGACTGCAAATGATCTTGTATTGCTATTAAAATGCGAAGTGATAAATTTTTTACGTTATTCGGGAAATGTCATTGCAGACAATTTGAACCGAAGATCCACTGACATTTGTCGGAAGGATGTTAGAGAGAAGTACATTTAAAGGTTTTAACAAATTTTGTGCTCGTATCACCTGCGTGGCATGGAAGCGAGGGCAGTTGACTCAAAAGAAAAAAAGAGGCCGGCTGACAACAAAAAACTTTCTGGGAGCGGTGGATTTGTGAATCATAAATCTTTGGATGCTGCTGGACGGTCAAAAATTTTAATCTAGCTAACGACGGTGGTATTCGGGCTTCAAGGTAATGTATATTGTTAGACACAAATTTGGGGAGCCCAAGACATACCCAAAGCGCTAGCCGCTCCGGAACAACGAGCGGGCGAATTTTGTTGGCAGGCCAACCAGAATACAACACAGATCCAAATTCTAAAATTGGCCGCACATAACACAATCATTAAAGGCGCAAGACCGAGGATTGCTTAACCTGCGCAACATATTCACAGCACGAGCCCCTTTCGCTGCAATATGGTCCAATGTAATCCCTACATGTCAGATTATTATCATAAATGACACCCAGATACTTCAAATACTTAACTCCAGGATTCATTTCTTGCTGAAATTTTACAGACAGATTCACAGGATCCTTATTGTGAAAACCAAGGACAGTGCATTTTTTATATTTAATGTAAACCGTAAGTCACTCAACCAATACTGAAGGAAGCTCAGGTTTCAGGCGCACGTTGAGGGTTTGAGTGGCAGGTGCAGCCGTAAAAGACGCAATGTCATCCGTGTTGACGTGCGTGCGTACTTCTTGGTGAGTGGAAATGGAGCTCAATAGAATTTTAAAGAGCACGGGCGGGAGAATTGCCCAGTGAGGAACACCTCTGATTTGTTGACATCTGCGAGAATAAATGTCATTCAATGCAAAACAAAATTGTCTGTTTTTAAGGAATACTCATATTTATGCAACTAAATATTGCGTGAACCGCAGGGTGTGTAATCACTGAATAAAATTCTGGGCTCCTTAATGGCGTAAACCTTTGCTTTTTACAATGTCGCCAAAGCAGCATGCATTTTCTCTCGCCGAGCAAGAAGAATTCGACTCTCCAGGTCGGTATGCGCATTTCATATTGAACATTTTCAGCAAAAATGTATTGGACAGGGACTAGGAATATGTTCTTGTTCCAGAAACTCTGTGAAACGTAGGTGTACGACACATTCAATCAATATGAGCAAGCTGAAAGTTAATGATATTGGTCTAATATTGTCGAAAGTATACCCGCCATTATTATGTCACTTTGGCTAGTGTGCATTCAAGAATGCTTAACTGACTAATTTACCAGCTCTGTGTCATTCGACAAGGCACCCAAAACTACCTCCTCGACATCCGACATCAAGGCTACACACTGTAACAATATCAGCTCTTCTTTATCCACTTCTGATCCGCTGCTGTTGAAGCGTCACACAAGCCCAATCAAGTCAATTAAGACGAGACAGTTGAGTTTAAATGGATGCAAATGCTCATATCTTAACCAAAACAGAGGCAGCTAAGAAAAGCTCGAGCACTTTTTGGCTGTCTCAACGTTAATACTCGTGGCTACAAGGTAACGACATGGGCCGCGGCAAATTGCATTGCACGTTGCCTATGCATTCAGAAGCGATACAAGTCGTAGTGCTTGATACGGCGTATACTAGGTACTCAGCCCGCAGTTTCAATACATGTAAGCAAACTCATTTTAATTCTTAGATAAAGAGTGTGAATCGCAATGATGTAGCATTCGTACGATGAAATAACAGAGACCAAATCAAAATTTGTTGCTTCGGTTGGAAGAAAATATAACGGGCAATAAATTTTCCTATTTCTACCATCCATTTCTCTTTGGGATAGATATGAGGGTCGGTATATCAGACAATAGTTTACATAATTGTAGTAAGAAGTGAATAAGTTAAAATAACCTATCAGACAGAACGACTTATGTATCTTATGAATATAGTTTTATGTTCGGAACTGTATTTCATTTGGATGTCAACAGTTATAATTCTTATGGTTTATTTTTTGAACTGCTATTTGTATCGCTAATTCTTCTCGCAATACTTTTCTTCCTTATTGAATTCGCGTCATGACTGAAAATTTCTACTCCTTCTAGGCCTTCGTCTTTGTATTCTTGTGTCGTTAACTGCTGACTCTCATCAGTGTATGGAGGTCTCTTTCATTCACTTGAACTTTCATTTGCTTGATCTCTGGTACGCCCTATAAATCCCTCATCCATGGCAGCAACGACCAGTTACACCTGAGGCTATATTGTCAAGCGAAACATTTAATTTCGTCAAATTTGCTGCGCTTAATCAAAACACTCCTGTCATAGATTAGATAAATGAAATGAGACGATACTTTCATAGCAAGAGTGGATGTTTATTAGTTCCTTTTTTACTCTGTCTGGTTTGAAGCTGAACGATATCTACCATATTGCTCTTAATCAGCAGCAGTGACGTATCTTTTACTTCATTCGGTAAGCACGGTTTAAATTATAATTTGCGCAAGAAATTCCAAATTGCAAGTTCTTTCCGTTTTTGTTTTTGCAAGAAAATGAACCCATGATGTCAGCATGCAAGGTGATTAAAGAGAGCATATTGGCGAGCCAGTAGAGTAGTGGCGAACTGGTTGCTTTTCTCTAGTGATGCGGTCTTTTGCGCTACTCTCAGTCTAAACACATGTACTTACGCCTGATATGCTAAAACGGCTTGCCCCCCCCCCCCCCCCCCCCCCTTTACGGACTCCCCGAAATTCATAAACCTGGTATTTCGCTGCGCCCCATTATTGACTTCACCTCTTCTCCGCTCCGAGCCCTCTCGAGCTATCTCCATCGAATCCATTCTCCCTTGATAGGCAAAACATCGACGCACGTACACAACTCCCGCCGTCTCGTCGAACATCTCTCCCACGTAGAACTGTAAGCAGATGCGTGCATGGTTACTTTCGACGGGGTCTCGCTCTTTACCAGCGTTCCTGTTGCCTGTGCCGTCTCCGCAACGAAACAAGCCCTGAAAGCGGACGCTGACCACCGTGCCAGGACAAGCTTGAACTCGGAAGAACGTTGCCGGCTCTTAGCATTTTGCATTGGCCTTTTCCTTCAAAGGGAATTCTAAAAACAAACAAGTGGCAAGACCTCACAATCTCAGTCACTGCTGTCAACCTAACGATGAAGGGCATTAAAAAGAAAGCTCTCCAATCTTTCTAAGAAAAGCCAAAGGATTTCATTCGGTACGTCGACGACTGCTTTTGCATCATAAAAAAATCAAAAATCGAAAACTTCCTTGCATACCTGAACGCGGTAGAGCCCTCTATCCAGTTCACTTTGGAACGGGAAGAGGAGAATCAGTTATCATTCCTTGATAACTTACTTCCTTATTTCCTTATTTCAAGACAAGGGGGAGACCTAAAATTCAGTGTGTACAGGAAGCCCACTCATACCGGCCGCTACTGAAATTTCAATTCAAACCACCCCGCTGAATACAAGTTCTCCTTAGTTGAGTACATTTGCTCCTCCGAGGCGGAGAGGAAAACGGAAGAGGCCTCCGTTTTCGCCGATCTGAAGAAAAACGAATAAAATAGAATAAAGGCGCGTGCCTTTATTCAACGTGCTACCCGCCGTCGGGCTCGCAGGAGAAGAGGGTCGGTCAGCACGGCAACGACGAAGCGCCCTCGCATTGTGCTCCCATACTTGGCGGGCACCAGTGAGGCGCTGGCACGCATCCTGCGAAAACGCGTCTGTGTGTCTCACAAACCTGCCTCAACAGTCGGCCTTTTTCTACCGCTACCAAAAGACCGCAACCCCAGAGGAAAACAACCAGGCGTTGATTATAAGATCCCGTGCTCCGCGTGCCAGGTCTCGTATATCGGCGAAACAACAAAAATCTCCACAACACAAAAATGACGTCCGGCAAATGTACTCGGAAAGCAACCTCCTCGCCGAGTACTTGAGGAGGTAAGCGTTTTTGCCTTGAAAACCAATCCTTTCAAAAGCCATCACGTCTATTCGTGGTGGATCCCGCTGGCAGCTGCAGCAGTGAATGGGAAACCGGTGACGCTACCCTCCGTGTACAAAATTGGACTTCGCCACGTATTGGGAAAGGGGAAGCAAAGGCCGCTGCTTGTTACTGCGGGCCTCGAAATTAAGTCGGCCCTGAGGAAGGGACAGAGTTGGTCTCGAAACGTCGGGTTCTAATAAATATTTTTGGTTGGTGATAGTGTTTCTCAAACTTTTGTTTCAAGAACACAAGCAGGCGGAGTTCCAACAAAGATATTCTCGTTCAAGTCACGTGTGGAACTATTGCTCAGTTTGTAACACTGTAAAATTTTATAGCCCATGGAAACAATCAATAATTCGTGCGGTGGCATTTGTCACTGATGTAGAATAAACCAGTGATATGCATAAACTAGTATAGCGACAACATTGCTCAGTTAATGTCGTATTTGAATAGAAACGAAGCTAAGATAGCTATGGTACTTCATGCGCCTCCTAATGGTTCTGGTTTGATAGGTTGGCGCTGATCCGTTAGTCATTCGCGATAACCGGAGATTCTGCAACCAAGACCCCTTTTGCATAAGACCCCTTTTGCAACCTCACTAATTTCGGCCCCTGAGAAGCTGACACCAAGCGTTCTTGCGCGCAAAGCTCTAAGGCTTTCACTGATTCGTAGCTGCGATGTCTTCGGTGTTTGTAAAGGGCAAATACTTACAGATCTCAAGCGGCTTGACGGACGGCAGTCCGAGCACGAGGTAAAGCAGACCGTAGGCTAGCTGTGCACATATGCACGTCATGTCTCTCTTCGTGGTCGGCGTCGGCGTCTGATGTAGCGGTCAAATGACGCGACTGCGGGATATGTGCCACATTCCTCAGTTGGCTAAGCTGAGAGGTACATGCGCAGCGCGCATGTTCTGCTTGGTAACCAGAGCCGCCAGCTGCGAGTTCTATGTAGTTCGTCTGCCGCAGCCGGCTGACAGGTGTCCGGCTATGTATCTTCGTATGCATGGGAAGCTAACTGCTGCCGTGGGATTCCACTGCGATTGAAAACAACTTTGATAAAAAAATAGTACAGTGGTGTAATTGCGGTGCAATTCCAAAAGTTCAGGAGTCCCTGCATGCTTTCAGTGTTTTCTGTAGGTCGCGTTCTGCGCCGTACTTTTGAAAGTATTTGTGGTTGTATTTTGAATACCTACAAAGAATTGCGAACATATCCGATTGCTGAACGAATGACTTGCTTTACTGCATGTAAATTGAGATTTGCGGTTTGATAATATTATGCAGATACTATACTGAAGCAAGGGATTTGTGAACTTTATACTCTTGCGAACCGTATATGTGAACAGACATCATCATTTTTGAAGTGTCACTTCTCTATGTGTCCCGCTGTGGCGAACCATTGAATTTAAGTGACGAACGCTGCGTAAACTCAGACAGATGTGAGTAATGTTATACCGCCTTTCGCTAACCAGGGGTGGATCATAACTGACTCTTTTCTCAGGCAGTGTACCCTTTGCACCAGAGGTGCTCCTCCGTTAGGGACCGATACCTCGAATCTTTACTTACTACATTTTATATAAAAACGCATTCACATGAAGTATTTATGCAAGATTGCATAAGTCATAGTAAAGAATGGGAATGGCTGGAACGACTTCTTGGGAGAGACTCCTAGTTCGGCGGAGCCGATAGTGCAGGGCACCAACCTAAGACGGGATCACAGCCAGAACCGGCAATTCCCCGCCGGCAGCCTCCGTTTATAAACTCGGTTCTCCTCTCCTTAGCCTGGATTAGTAGATTGATTCGGCTAAGCTTATTTACCTTCGTCCTGCACCCGGTCGCATCACTGCTCTCGCACTCTGAGAAACAAGCAACGAAGATCAGACCAGGGCTATTGCTTGCTTTCCGAAGGACGGCTGCCACCTATGTGTCCATGCGTCACAACCGCCTCTGCTGTCTTGTTACTCTCCCTTGTTCAGGTTCGGGTCATCCAACCAGAGGAAATCCCTGAAGGCGTTCGCTCCCATGCCGTTTTAGGCCTAACCCACCTGGCCGTCGTTAAACGATCACCAAGAGTCCCCCCAGGGTACCGGCCCTAGCCGCTACGTTTCTGTGTTGTATGTGCTTCGCTTCCAGTTATGCGGTCCCGATAGGGGAGCTATTAGTGGCGCCTCTTCGCATGCACCACCGCTCGCGCCTTTCCCCAAATGCGACCCGGAGGTAGCACCCCTTCCCATTCAAGGACTTGGGACGACCAATCGCCCATAATGCATCATCTTCCGCGGCAGCGGGGCCGCGTATGCTGTTCTCCCGCTTTCTATCTTGACCTCAGGGAAGGGTTCCGCATTCTTTCGAATGGCCGTCTGAAAGTAGCCTTTAGAATGCTCATTCATAAAATTATGCAAATAAGAGGACATGCTGGACAGAATAGCGTGTCGTGCTTTCGCACTTAGCAGTAAGAAGAGTTCGATGCATCTAGCAATTAACTGTTTTAAAAAAGTTGCCTACAATGATTGACTCATCGGCAAACTGTCGTTGATTTACTTCGCTAAAAATACTTGTTTCCAACATTGCCATGTGCCCCGTCGCGGTGGTGCAGCTGTTAGAGCACTCGAGTGCTGTACGCAAAGATGCGAACTCGAATCTGGGGCCGCGGCGGCCGCTTTTCGTAAGGAGTGAAAAGCAAGGCGCCTGTGAGCTATGTCTTGTCAGTTCATGCTAGAGAACTCCAGGTGGTCAACATTTCCTGAGCCCTTCGAAACGGCGTTTATGATAGCCTTAGTCATTTTGTTACGTTAAGCGTCATGTCCGTGCGATAATAAATATATGTCGTCTATTCGGGTTGTAGCTACTGCGAGGTTTTTAAGCTGTGAGAGGTTTTGTTGTATGTACATATCATGTATGGTCGTTTCTATGTTTCGCGATAATTTTATCGGTGTCCACCGCATGGAGAAGTGAACAGGGGCGAACCACACCCGACGAGGAATTAACGGGGCCAACGGGAAGTGAAGGATGGGTGAGTGGTTGGCGTCCAGTGGCTTCAGCGTCCGCCTCGGCTACGGAAGGGGATTGGTGCGGAGCCCTCCTTCGAACAAAGATGGGCACGAGCGTGACCCAGTCAGGTGTCCAACTTTCATCGTGTTCATAGCAGAGAACCTGCGCCCGATGCTGGTTCGCCCGATGCTCACAAGCTCATCACTGTATTAGGGGAGTCGCCTAACTAAAAGCGCAGCAACAATCTTATAGTCGCTATTCAGGAGTATAATTGTTCTCCACGAATTTCGAAGTGACGGCGGCTTCCGCCTTGTGCAGCAGCAGCACGACTCTGCCTGTGCCAAAATAGGCAGGCTTTATCCCAGACTGAACAAGTCCTTTAACGATCTCAGGAAGCACGTTCCCGAAGATGTAAAAATATTTGTTTAAATTCCTGTCATTACACTATCTGGCCCTTGCAAAGAAGCCCGATTCATTGTTTTTAGGGCCTCGTACACCACTCCTAACGCGGCTGGGACTCCAAGTGCTGTCCGACTCCTGATAATTGAAAGAGAGGACCGCAAGAGGTAGCGGCTGTTTCCCACAGTCTCTGTCTTCGCACGGATCTTGCGACGCGAAGAGGGCCGCAAAATAGGCGGAAAAGTCTCTCCTCACAATATTGGAATAGGCAGATGAAACTGTGTCATCCGCCAATGTTACAATTTCGATGCGCGATGCCGGAGTGCTTTTGTGGCTCAGAAAACGGGCGTAGCCAAGATCAGTGAAATCTTGTAAAAGCAGGTGCGAGGCTCTTCCCCGTGAGCGAGAATTCTCAAGGATGCTGTTATAAGGATGCAAGAGAGTTTCGAAGTGCACACCTATCGCACCTGGGGGTTCCGCCTTCTTTCACGATGCGCATATAGCGCAAAACGTCATTAGGCATGCTAGTTGCGTACCCGCCGCTTTTTCCCTGTCCGTATCAATGTGTCTCTTCAAGAGGCCTTAAGCCTATCTCAGATTTCTGGGAGACATTCTGTTTTCCAATAAGATATGTTGTCATCTCCTGCGGATATCCACAAGACACTTATAGTATAACACAGAAATACATATGAATCATGTCATGGACCCAGAGATTTTACCAGGCCTAACAGGTAGCATTACGGCGACTGGCTGATGGTTACTAAGACATTGCGGGACGCAACATTTCAAATGCTGACAAGGGCGCACAAAGATAATTTATTGTGTACATACATACATACAAAAACGCACATTACTAACAGACCACAGCACTACAAAACACTATAGGGTACTTATACATATATAAACTCAAAAATATGATTCCCCAGAGAAAGCAGAAAGCAAAACTATACAAAGGGAGGGTTGGAGGGATGTAATAAAGTACGACAGGCATATCATGTCTGCTCCCCCGTACAACATAGAAACGCGTGTACCAACGTCGCATAAACCGCGCCTCGCCGTCCCTTTCTAACTGTCCAGACAGATACTGCCAGATGACGAGGCACAGCCTCTGCAAGGCTGGGTACACTGCGCGGGTGGGAGTGCGGGCACCTGCGATGCCACAACACAAACAGAACCACAGTGAACACAAGTTGTACGGAAAGGGTTGCGCCGGCAATTATTCGGACGTTAAACCTCCTATATGCGAGCTGCAACATTTTCTCACAACTACACATTCGAAATAAACTGCGAGAGGCTGTCGGGAGCACAGCAGTTGGCACACTGGTCATTGGGTACAATACCCTATCTGGGAAGGCGCTGTCTCATGGGGAGGACGCCTCAGCGCCTAAGCTCGGCAAGAACTCGCACTTCATTTGGCAGCCGACAAGCTGCACACGCTCGCCATTTGCGTACATCAGTCTCTCGTTGCTCATCAGCTGAAAGCCTACGAACGGCTACTAATTCGCTGATGCGTATGGCTGGTAGTTCGCCTCAGGTCAGAATCGAGAGTCGACTTCGCTGTGAAAAGGCAGATGTCTGTCCCTTTATGGAGCGAGGTAATGTTCGGGTGTAAGCACACGAAACGCCGTGCTCATCCAGTACAGGATGAGCGAGCGACCAGGGTAAGACTCGTCAGCTAATTGCCTCTCCACCAGCCTTGACGAGAGTATTCGAGCCACTGTCAGGATGCACGGCAGGCCGAGGCCTCCCCTGCTCGTCGAAAGGTATAGGATGTGACGGGCGACTAGCGCTGTCTTGCCGTTCCAAACAAAAGTCCCCATAAGGGACGCGAGTCGGTTCGCCAGAGGAGGCGAGATTGTCGCGATGCGCACCAGATAAAGGGTGAAAGCGCCCGCTCGTATCTTGAAGATACTGAGTTTAGCTTTGAGCGTGAGGTTGAAACGCGCTGCGTCAGAAAGGGCGTGCGTTGCCCGCGAGAGAACTACGTTCCAGGTGTGGGGAGAGACCCCGCTTGGCTCAAACAGTACGCCAAGCACATGCACTGCGGTACGGCGGCTGCTAAAGGGCCCCTGAACTGACTGAAGCGGAGTGCGTTGCTTTTCATGGTGTTGAGCAGCGCTCCAGATACAGCCGTGCATTCCGAAAAGATGCTCTGCGCTCAGGGTCAACGGTAACGTTATACTAACGGTAGCAAGCATTACAGTTCTGGACTTATGAATTCAGGCTAACGGCAGTAACACGTAAATAATACAGAGGCTAGACGCTAGCATCAATCAGACTTGTAGACTCATGAAGCGGATCGCAAACAAACATGCGGGCAGGAAAGAAGCTAACCTCCTTAGGCTAGTCCAGTCTTTCATAATCAGTAATATAGTCTATGTGGCGCCGTATTTACGGCTTCACAAGCCGGAAAAGGAAAACCTTGGCATTCTCATTAGTAAAGGGATTAAAGCGGCACTAGGATTACCACTTAATACATTGACAAACAAGAGTTTAAGACTATGGGTATCCGAAACCCTCGAAGAGCTCATTGAAGCAGCAGCAACGTCATAATACCAGAGACTGTTGCGCAGTCGTTCTGGTGGGAGTATTTTGAAGAAACTGAGCTATGAGCCGCAAGCATGCTCCAGACGCACAGTCAAGGTTCTTAGGCAGGTTAGGGACAAATTAAAAATACCTCCGCTCCCCAAAAGCATGCACCGTGTTTACAATGAGAGCAGGAGGAGTGATAGAGCAGCAGCGCTGCAAGCCTTTTTTGAGAGGACACAGGACGTCTATATACAAATGCCAACCAATGCGCGGATACTATGAAACGTGTTTCAGTAGCAGCTAGAGAAATACGGGAGCTCGATAGTTTGCTGCAGCACCCGACACTCGACCGCAGCAGTGGCGAAAGAGGTGGCCATTGCGCTAGCTCTAACCCAACAACAGGTCAAAATTATGGTTGCAGACTCCAGATCGGCTATTAGAAACTTTGACGCGGGCCGCATTTCGGCCACAGCAGCAAGTGTGTTGGCCAGTCGTCCACCACCGGCAGAGCAGGTCGCGCTCTTTTTGACACCGGCGCCAAGGGCTTGAGGGGGAACGAGAAAGCGCACGTACTGGCCCGAGGATTAGCTACATTCCGGGATCCCAGTCACGTCTTATGCGCAACGCCGTACCCCTTGCCCTTACAGTTCGATGCTGACCTTAATACCTACCAAGATATCCTAAATCATTACAAATTAGGCAGATCAATATTTTCAAAAGTGTGTAAGCAACTCACCAAGGAGATTATGTGGCGTATGCTAGAAACTCGAGTATTCTCGAACCCCCAGCTTTACAGCAAGTAGCACCAGGAAATGTTTAGCCCCAGGTGCAAACGTTGCAATGGTACAGCGGACATGATCCACATAATATGGAAGTGTCCTAGATTTGGAGACCCTGATAGAACCGATGAGTCCTGGGAGGCACTACTTCTCAAACTGAACGAAAAAGGGTAGCGTGAAGTCATCCGTCTCGCCCTGGCTGCTGCTCAGATACAAAAGATCCAGGTAGACTGCTGAGGGGAGGACATGGCTGGGGCATAGTCGCGTCTCGGATCCTCCCAAACTTTTTGACGAGTGTCAATAAATGTTATTTCTCTCTCTATCTCACACAAAAACAAAGAAACTGTCGTTGTCACGCACGAAGAATGAAATGTCGCTCGCGTATGCAGATACAACGACCGTCTTCTGTCTTACTGTTGAAAAACCTCGAATACTCCTGTCCGCAGCGACCCTACGCAGCAGCGGGTTGAGCGAAAGTATGAAGACCGGCGAGAGCGGGAAACCCCTGAAGCACTCCGCGCGTAATCGGTACGCTGCTGGCAATTTGGCCATTCAGTACTAGTTTGCTGCTAAGGTCTGTGCAAAGGCCGCGTAGGAGCTCAACGAATTCGTCAGGAAAACCAAATGACGTTCAACGTAGTCGAAGGCCTTCACATGGGCCAAGGCAACGAAAGCTCTAGTGATCCGTTTGGCACAGGCGTATTCTAAGACGTCTCTTGACAGTGTCAGCGAAGCGAACACCGATGGTCAGGGTACCGCACAGGACTGGTACGGGCTAACCGAATCCTGCAGGTAGATTTGCACCTTTCGGACGAGCAATGTGACTACGATTTTATGGTCGGTGTTAAGGAAGGTAATCGGTCACTACGATGAGGGACTGGACGGTGTCATGCCCTCCTTCGGAATTGGAATGGTACGGCCGACACTAAACGAGGGTTGCTCGGCGCAGATCTCAGAGAGACAATTTACGAGCCTTGCCTTGTCAGATGGAAGGGAGGAGGCACCAGGTGCAGTCCTCCTGTGAGGGTACAGACCTCAACAAGCGACCATCATCATCCTACGGCAACCCCAGGCAAGGCCTCCCGCACAATAAGGGGAAGGAGGGGGTTTTGTCTCGGGGAGCGGGCTTTTCCCAGCCACGGGGCTCATTCAATCTGGCTTATTCCCACCGGGGCGGAGTCGCAGTGCTAATGCACCACGTCCCTGCCACCCCGGCTGGTCAAAGCCTGACGCGAGCAAATATTGTAATATCTGTCTTCGATTCTTCCATTTTCTTCTTTGAAAATTATCATAGCCTGGCACCATTCTTCATAAAACTTTTTCTTGCCATGATGGCGTCTTTCCCGTTCAAGATGCAACCACAGCTCCTTCCTTTCTTCTGCACCTCGAAAAGACAGGGTGTTTAGTGCTGTAGACTGCTCGGCAGTTAGCGATCCAGATTTGATAACTTAAGTAAATCACCGACAAAGTAGAGGGAATTTATTGTTTTCCACACACATAAGTACTTGTATATGGGAGGACAACGAAAGGTGCGGTATTAGCAACAACCACATATTCAAACACAAAAAAAGCCTGTACCAAAAAGTGCGCATAATTACGAAGCGGGGTTCTCATACGGCGGCAACATTATTCCATTAAACGCTCTTATTAGCGCGCCAGAAACTGAAATTATTCTTTCCTATGCCTAAAGTTTTCGCATAGAGACCGATTGTATGTTCTACAACGTTGCCTTCCTTAAAGCACAAAAAGCTGTTAAGAAAAGTTTATATAAATAATGCCTAAAAAGACGAGGCAAATTTTTGATGCATCAAAACACTGTATACAGAAAAACCCATTGCCTCATCCTCTTCGGTGTGTGCTCTTTAAAATGACCCAGGCTGTGAAAATTTCCCGGATACTTCTATCAAGGTGCCTCTTATAGCCACGTAAACGACACAAACCAAACGGAACCATGTTCCGCAGTGAAGAGTGAGATACAAGTCTGGACTGAATTACCAGTGCTATAGTGAGCAAAAAATTAGGGAAACAAATTTCGCCATACGGCGTATTTTGGCATAGTGTTTGAAGCACACAGACATTTCCTTTTTTACCCGCTGGGGTGGCGCAGTTTTACTGGCAAAGTTCAAGTATGCAATTTTGCAAGACAAAGGGTTATTTCTTCCGTGGGGTGCACATTGCTTAATTTGTAAACAGCCAGAAACGATAGATAATGTATTTTTTCACTGTTGGGAAGGAGGAAGAGGAAGAACATTTATTTCCGCCGAAAATGGCGCGGCAGCCACCTACGGGTCCGAATGCAGGCGTCAGGGGAGGCAGTCTGTCGCACCGCGGCAGAGGACACCCGGCCTCGTCTAGGAGAATAGGTCTTCAGCCTCGGCCGCCAGGCGGACGGCGAATCGCTGCGTATTTTCATCGGAGCTTCTTAGCGTGGTCTCCCATTCATCACTAGTTTTAATCGCGTTGCGCCCTGGGGTACGAACGCATCTCCATATTATGTGATCTAATGTTTCCACGTGGCCGCAAAATTTACAAATTTCGGTTTCTGCACCGTCCCTCTTCCGCCCTCTGGCACCCGTCCAACTCCTCCACAGGGGCGAAAAGAAATTTCGAGCTTGGAGTCGTCTCCAGTCGTACGATTCCTTTTTACTCGGGGATCTAACCGGTGGCGGATATATCCTCCGGTCTTTCTTCAGGTTGTCGGTTACATCCTTAAACGTACTAATACATTCTTTGGTTTTAGATGTTGTGGAGACGTCCGCAGCACCCCGAGGTAGCGATGAGAAGGCGAGCATGTGGGCAGCTTCGTTGCCGGCGAGACCGGCGTGTGCTGGCGTCCAGATTATGGTCACGCTTTCGGCGAGAGACGACTCGTTCAGAATTTTTGCAGCACGATTGCTGACTCTACCCTTGCTAAAATTCCTAACCGCCGCTTTGCTATCGCTGATGACGTTTTTCACGCCTGGTCGTGCAATGGCAATGATTATTGCAATCTCCTCCGCCTCTACCGGCGGCAGATCTCGGTTTCTTTCGATTCCTATGGCTATCCCCGTGTCTAATAGGGCGACCGAGGTTACGTCTCCTTCTTTCCCGATCGCTGCATCGGTGTAGGCGACCGATCCCGGCGGGAGTTTGTCCAATTTGTTAGCGAGGTGCTTAGCTCTGCTTTTCCTCCTCCCCTCATCGTGTACGGGGTGCATGTTCTCCGGTATGGGCGAGACGTATAGATGCTTTCTGATTTCTCGATCTATGATTTCTCTGACACTTTCGCCTTGCCCGGGCGCTAGTAGGTTTACCCAGTCGAGGATTTGCCTACCCGCCGCCGTTCCTGCGAGTCGCTCTCTCTGGGGCAGCCTAACCGCCGCAGCTAGCTCTTTCCACTCATTATGCAACATCATTTTCTCTAGAATGTCGTTAGAAGTAGTTATGGGGAGTCCTAGAGCGCACTTCGTACATCTCTTAATTATGGTGTTTAATTCGCGTTCTTCGGTCTTGTTGATATTTAGGAATGGAGTCGCGTAGCACATTCTGCTCGTGACAAAAGCTTGTACGAGTCTGAGTCTACTAGCCTCCGTGAGACCACTCCTTCTGTTGGACGTCTTCTTAAATACTCTGACTACGAGCTCCGCCTGATCTTTTAATTTCTTAATCAGGCTTTTTGTTACTACCCCTGCGATTGATAATCATACCTAATATTCTAATTTCATCTACTTTCGGGACTTCGTTGCCGTTGACTTTAATTTTGATATCTGGAGTTATCTTTCCACTACTGCTGGTCATTACCAGGAGCTCCGATTTTTCTGGAGAACAGCATAGACCTACGTCCTCTGCGTGTTTGCTGATTATATCTGCTGCCTCTTGGAGCCTGGATGTGATGTACGAGTCGTTCCCTTCGCAGATCCAGACGGTCACATCGTCCGCGTAGATGCCTAGTTTTAAGTCATCGAGATGGCCAAGCTTACGGGGGAGCTTCCTCATTACGATGTTAAAAAGGAAAGGTGAGAGCAAAGCCCCCTGCGGAGTGCCTCTGTTACCCAGCGGGAACTCCTCCGAATTTAAGCCCTGAAAGCTGATGATCGCCGTCCTGTCTCGCAGGAATGATCTAATGTAGTTGTAGGTTCGTTCGCCTACTCTTAGCTCAGCGAGCCTGTCGAGAATGGCGTCGTGGCTGACGTTGTCAAAAGCTTGCTTGAGATCAAAGCCTAGAATAGCTTTCGTATTTTTTTTCCTGAAGTCTCTCTACATCGTTATGTAGTCTGAGCATGGTATCTTGCGTACAGAGGCCGGGCCTGAATCCGACCAATTCAGCCGGCCATGCATCATTCTCTTCGGTGTATTTGGTTAGCCTCCTCTGAATGACTTTCTCAAATAGTTTGCCTACGCAGGATTTTAGTGATATTGGGCAGAGATTCTCCAAGCCCGGTGGTTTCCCCTGCTTGTGGATTAGGGTGATCTTAGCTCTCTTCCACTCTTGGGATACTTGACCACTCTCCCACACCTGGTTTAAATATTTGGTTAGGGAATTTATCGATTCGTCGTCCAGATTTACGAGCATCTTGTTATTAACGAGGTCCGGCCCTGGGGGCCGAGCGTCTTTTTAGGCCGTGCAGCTCCGCTCTGACTTCTGCCACTGTTATGGACGCGGCAAGCTCGCTGTTCGCCGGTCCGTTGTAATCTCTGTAATGCGCTGTGGCGGGGGGAGCTACGTACGTGGACTTGAGCTTGTCAATGAGCTGTTTGTCCGTACCCTTAAAGTTATACCTCGCCTTAACCTGTTCTATGTTGGCGGCCGTTTTGGACTTACTGGGGTCTATCAGGAACCTGAGCAGTTGCCAGGTCTTGGCCCCATTCATGGTGCCCTCCATCTCGTCGCATTTGTTATCACAACGTTGCGACTCGAGTTTCCGGGCGTATTTTTCTATTTCGGCGTTGTGTCTGGCTGTCTCTCTCCTGAGATTTCGGTTCCACGTTTGCTTTTTGAGCTTCTTCGTTTGCTCTTCTTTCTTTCTGAACATGCCGAATAGCCTGCTATCCATCGCCTCAGGCAGAGCTTTGCCTTTAATTTCTTCGGTGGCCTCGTTTACATGGGTAATTAAATGGGCGGCCCAATTTTGAATGCACTCTATATCTCCAATTTCTTCCCGTTCTCTGATCTGTCTGAATTTATCCCAATCCACTTGAGTTTCCGTCCGTTACACAGCGGGCTTAACGCTCACTTTCCTGCTTAATTCTACCTCTAGCACGTAGTGGTCGCTACCTTGATCCTGATGCTTGTTCGTCCACTTGACTATGCCAGTTCTATGGCAGAGAGTCAAGTCCGGGTTTGTGTCCGCTGACACACTGTTGCCCACCCTCGTCGGGCATCTAATGTCGTTAGCGATGTAGAGGTTTGACTCAGTGATATCTTCCAGCAGCGTTTGACCCTTCGGGCTGCTGGTCGTGTAACCCCATTCTCGATGTCTGGTATTAAAATCGCCGGCTATTATTAGTGGGTTCTTACCTGCCAGGCTAATCGCTCTCTTAAATATCGGGGTTTATTTTTGGGACGTACTTCAAAGAACCATAAAGAAAGATTTACCTATTAATCCTTATGGAATACAGTACTTACCCCCGCAAAATGAGGACAGCCTCCACAGTATATGCCTCCACAGTATATGCCTCCACAAGCCTCCACAGTATATGGCGTTCACGCATGGCAGGATATCACTGTCATCCTGATGCGCGTTCTGCACGAAGTTTTTTTCGCGAGGCTCTCCATTGGTTTATCGAGATTGTCAAGTTTGACGATGATAATCCTGAGTGGGTACCAAAGGTAAAACATGTGATGGGTCCTAAGGAATTTTAGAAAAGCCAGCCCCTGGCAGGTTTATTACATGAATGTCTTGTGTGTGTTTGTTCTGTCTTGCAAAAGTCAGGCAAAAAAGAAAAAAAAAAGCCGGGGTGGCGCCGTGGTTACGGCGCTCGACCACTGTTCCCAAGGACGCGGGATCGAATCCCGGCCTCGACGGCAGCTTTTCAATGGAGGCGAAAAGCAAGGCGCCCGTGTGCTGTGCGATTTCGGCGCACGGTAAAAAACCCTAGGTGGTCGAAATTTCCGGAGTCCTCCACTACGGCGTATCTCATAGACTGAGTTGCTTTGGGACATTAAGCCCCACAAACCAGACCAAACCAAACCAGCCGACATTTTTTACTTCATAACGTTTCAAGTTTTATTTCGATAGTGCTGAAGATGCCGTTCACCGAAAATCCGGTCTCGGTGCCCATCCGCAGCCGTTGATGTTGTGAGTAAAAACAAACAAACTAGGCTGTGATTTACCTCAGCTAAACCAGGATATACAAAGTGAACGCTTCAGCAATCATGGACGAGACCAAATATTTTTCTCGCTCTTTGGGAGTTTCCATCGCTCGTTTATCTTTCTCAGCTTCATTTATCCTACCTGCGGCTGCTTCACAGCGTATGTCGGCAGGATGAGTAGATTCGGCATTTAGACGAGCGTAGCGAGTGTTCGCAATAAAGGATATTGCCTCCTCCACGGCATAGCATCGCGGACTCGCCGCAATATTCTCCTTACATACAAGCATTCGCAAGCGAGCGCCCGATCCAAACCTTATAAGCGCCGCTATGGCACAGCAGCGGGGAAAGGCGCATGGCTAAGTAATGACGTCACGCGCGAAGTCGAGAAGCCTGGGAGATGCTGCGCAGCAAGGTCCCCGTCGGCCAGCAACTAACAATCCTCTTGGCGACTGAGGCCGCCGGGAACCTAAGTATGTTCGTCAGTCTTTAGTCGCCGAGCACCCGGCCACTAATCCTCAGGCCTGCGTGCTCGGAGTGGGCAGTGGGGGGCCCTCCTAAATTGGTCTAAAATGCTTTCATCAATCAGTCCACAGAGACCGGCGTATGTTCTGGTACGAATGAAGTTGCCCAGGTGTGTGAAGAAGCAGGTGTGTGATGTAGAATAAGCGAAGCAGCAGCAGAAAGAGAAAGGAGGGTCGCCGGCTCCAGGAACCACACGCTTGAAGAAGAAAAAGTGCTGCAGAATGAGAAGTTCAGAAATGTGCGAACATACGGCTTCTGCTGCAAACGGTATAACGCGTGCCACTTGTCGACCACTACCAGCGCTCTATTGAACGCATCAATTGAATTATAGGATAAGAAAGGAGCACAATCTATAGGATAAGAAAGGCGCACTATAGTGAACCAGGAGCCTTCTGTCACACAACATTCAATGGCTTGCTGTATGCCAGAGCAGACTTGCTAGCAATAAGAGGCTTTTTTACCCGCGCATAGTTACCAGGATGAAAGGTTATAGTCTTTGCACCCCTCTTTCTGTCAGAGTACTCCTTGCTGTGATGCTGTTTTGCTCTCAGTCGTTCCCGCAGTGTCGTCGCTCGGGCTGTGCAAAGGTCTAACTGCACACCGCTCATCCTGCAGCAAGTTTAGAAATAGTCAGCATAGGTTTGTTTTAGAGGTTTTAATGGTTGAGTAAGTGTTTTAGACTATATTCTACGAATGCACAGAAATGTTGTTCATAAAAGTCATGGATATTTTATTCGAAATAATCAGACTTCTTTTTTCTTCTAATTGCACTCAGGAAATTATATACTCTCCACTCCTGCTTCAATAATTAAGAGGAAAATAGAAGTCATTTCTTATTCACAAACTGAAAAATATTGCAACCAGAAGGACTAAATATCTCTAAAGTAAAATTAAAATATCCGAAATATATACATTTTGGTCTATAGTAATCTTG
>JAJIZL010094048.1:0-12364 GCA_023969395.1 Amblyomma maculatum | reverse complement strand
TTGCCTATTCATGCAAGCTTCGCACTACGAATGGAGCTGTTTTGAAGCGACAGCTTCACTATGCAATGCAGAGCCAACGTCTGCCTCCGACCGACATACTTCCATTTCAAGTGTTTGTCGCTCAAAGATTTCGCTACAATATTCGCAGAGCAGGCGGAAGAATATGATGTCGAGTTAGCGTTGTGAAGTATAGAACCAGCACGGTTATTTTGACATGGGCAGATTGAACTTTCTAATGTGACCGTGGCATTATGTGCAGCTCTAAATGTGTTATATATTTTGTGATGAAACAGTGTTTTCACCATTTATTAGGAAAAGAAGGAGATGATTTTGGTCAGAATAAATTTACTCGATGAACTTGTCTCCCGAGCGAGACAATTTCTAAGCAATTCGAGTACTACGTGCACTACAAACTGCAAATACTTGAAATGCCCTACCCTTCTCAGCCATGCTTCACTGATGTGTCGCAGAGGTCTTTGTAGATAACGGCCACGTGGCTTTCCAAACACCAGGGGATATTACAGAATTGAATTCACGCTGGTTAGAGGCCGGTGTACTGCGTAAAAAGCAGTTGCAATGTACTTCGTATATTATAAAGAGAAACATAAGCGTTTTGCCCCAGCAGTGATAAGCACACCAAGCTCAGGAATAGATTATCCTATGCCCTTTTAAAGTTTCACACGTATTCAAACACATAAATTGGATAGAAATCTGTACTGCTTGCTGTTCACTCCACGTTCTTGAACGCTGCATTACTGCGAATTCCACGCATTTCCCTGTCAACAACAGGAAACATACGCAAGCGGGCGCAGAGTGAATAGAAGCATATCGCAGCCACCGAAAGCATGAATGGAGACCAGCGCTAGCTTTAAGTGCATTGAGAAACAAAAACAGGATCATAATACACTCTGCTTGATTTCTAATGACGTTTGGAGGGAAAGCGCACCCTTTTGTGTTGCTCGTGTCAGTTTTCACTGCCTGCCGTAAAAAAAGTCGTTTTTTTTTTGTTTCCAGCTCATTGTTGGCAGGCTCATCTATTTTCTCGTACACAGCATCGAACGCTCAAGTGCTTCCACTGGTGGCCGTGCGGCCATGTTGATGTGTTTACTGCCCTCAATCATTATAAAACAGAAACTCGGCTGTAGAGTTGGAATTGATACAGAAAGTTATTTGTCTTGTGTACATGGCATGTATATGATCCATTATGACAAGGGAAGTTCACTAGCTACTTCTGCAATATTTATTGTTCAATGTGGCGGAAAAAGAGCAACTATGCAACTGAAGGCCGTTGTAAAATAATAGCGAAAATTGTGGAAAAATCATGCGTGTACGGTCAATAGCAGCCTCTACATGTTCAGTGTTATTTTTTGCGATGCTTATTAGACAGAGAAAGCTACAAAATTAAGTCATTGAAAATAAGGGTTAATGGATGCGACCAGTCGCATATTATATAAGAGCACGTCACGATGTTGTGCGACATATAATTGCCAGCCAATATGTGCTCCTTGATAATCTCTATGTAGTTGCAGCTGTAGTGATAGCTAATAAAAATGTGTTACACATCACGCAGGGGAAATGCCTCTGTATATATAATTGCTGTGCTCAGATGCCCGTTTTCTTCATTTTTTCGTTGTTGAAGCACGCGTTAAGTATAATAGGAGAAAATAATACTGCATTCAACAATCTGTAGCAACTGTTATTGTTACTAAGAACAGAAAATAAGACAGCGACAGAGAATACTGAACTCTACACAGCAAAAACAAAAATCGTGAAAGAATATATATAAGTTTATTTCATGCAGAAGCCGGGCAATGTATGTTTTGAGCCATGTTAAAACTTATTAAAATGAAATTTTTTGTTATTATGCAAAGCAGTTTTTGTTCATTTCTTTTCTTTCACTCTGTTATCAAACCTTGTAATATAGCGAAGCTGATATTCATTTAAGGGCAATGATTTTCAGATATTCATGAAGAAGCGCATCAATACTTTAAAGCAGGTCATAACTGCGATTATATTTTCTCATTAGTCTTTAAATTCACTGTTCCATTCGGCGTGCAGACAAGCATGTCTGTAGAAGAGGAATTCAGACAGATTAGTTCCCATCAAGTTGTTGCTCGCCAAATTATTCGTATTTTTTGAAAGTATCTAAAATCGGCTACATTCGACGGCATGCCAAACTCGGCCAACTGCTATTATATTTCGGTGCTTTGTTACAAGAAGAGACCACCTCAGAGAAGTACCACATGTTTTGGGAAAATCTTTTGCATGTTTTAGGATATCCTCGGCTTTCATATCTTTCAGATGCTCTTTTGAAGATGCATCTGGGGCAAAGTTTCACGTAGGAGCTCCTGTCCTAACAACACAGAATTTGATCAGTGTGTTTTCGACTCTGCTGCTATGATTTACTCTAACATATTAATGCTAGGAGGGCATCTAAATTAAACTTTTTGTGGAGCCAGATATATTAAATCAAGCGCACGGTAATATTCTCCACGGGGATACCTGTGACAATGAATACGAAGAGCTCTTTGCATAAACCGAGGTTTCTTATCCGCCATCTTGTTTTTGATGTGTATTATAAAGGACATCTAAACATTTCTTTTTGTGTTCGGCGGGGCGTTATGCATTCCTATTCTCTCATATAGAAAAGGCGCAGTTAAAAGAAATACTCAGAAAATCGTGAAGGTCACGCTTTACTTGTACCGGTAGCTTTCTGCAAAATTTTAACATCCGTCCTAATGCCAGATGCAAAGTAATAGAGTGATAACTTATCTCTTTGTACCCCGATCGGATACGTACGTATTACATTGGCTACAGGTTTTCGCTATTTCCTACCTGTCAGTCTGCACCGTGTTTCTTCGGCGTCGCCATGACAGAAGGGATGCGTTAATGCATCCTGCTAGTATATTTTTTACGGGATTCGAGGTCACAACGCTGGGGCAAGAAAAAACATTTTTTTTTTTCAAACTTCTTATATCCTCAGATGTTTTCTTATTCATGCAGCCTTCTTGTCGTCAACTGATGTCAAGCGGCTAATCTAGATTGTCGTCCATCCACGCGCGCCTTACACGGCCGTTCTATAGGAGCCCCGCCGGTGCCTTGTCGCCGGTACGATAGGAAGGGACCTGAACAAACCAAATATATTAAGGTACAACGCTTCGGGCTTTCTAAATTTGCCTAACTTTCTTCCAGGACAACGATAGGGCCTGACAGGGGCGCTGCACTCGAAGGCTATCCTTGCATTCTAAATTGGCTCGGCTCAAGGCCAGCGCCTTGGATATGCAACGTCGCGGCTTAGTTATTGTGCAATAATGTTTTTTTTTGTTAGCTGTATGACTGGTGCCTACTATGAATTATTAAGGTGACACTCAACCATATCTAATACAATCTCAAAAATTCATCAGCTTGCATCTTTCGTGACAATTTGTGCATGTCATTGAAATAGCATAACTTGGAATTCAAACCAAAAAGGTATTATGGCGATAAAGAAGTATATTGACGTTGTTAAGGAACGCAGTTCCCTATATGGGTATACCTTTAATCTGACACTTTAAGCTCCACATGTTAACCGAGATTGCGATTCTTGTCACAATGTATAAAAATTATGACTAGAAAGCCTGCGTGGAAGTGAAATGCACAGAAATAAACCTTTTTTTTTTTTCAATTGATTTCAGTAGCTTAAGAATTCCGTTCCAACGAGAGCCCTCCGTTTAAATATAGAGAGGCACATTCATATTTATGTTGTGAAAAGACCCTGAGGGGTTTTGAGATAGCATCATTCGGTCAATAATATGGTAATATGATTTCTCCTTCGCTCTAGTGGCCGCATAAATGTAAACTGATGAGATGAGCTTTTTTAAATACATGTTTAATAATCATTTCAGAATATTTATTCGCTGGCTTGGCGCAAGCCATTGTAATATACATTTTGTCCGCAACCACGACTGCAATGTTCATAATGGTTAAAAAAGCATAGTCTTCATAACCAGTCCCACTACAATCCCATTTACCACCTATGTGCTGGCCTTGTGGTAAAACATGAGCCTCGCATTCGGGGGGTATCAGATTTGATCCCTGGTGCTGCCGTGTGCTCTCCGGTTTTAAATGGGCACAAGGTTTCCCGTGGCCTGATGTTGGCCCTTCCGGGCTGAAATGCTTGGCAAAACGGTAATAGACCACAAAAGGGCCACACGGCCACACATGGGTTTCTTCCGGACTAGGCTAACTTGTTGTCGGAGATGAACAAAATCCTCTCCCATGTCATTCCAGTTAATGCGGCTATTTGCCGCATGCTTACGTTTGATCCCAGCAAACTTCTTGATCACAACTGCCCACCCAAAGTTTTGCCTGTTCTGAATAAAGATAGCACAGTATATTATGCAGTTCTCCAGTTACCGAGCTCTCTGCCAAACCATGTCACCGTGAACAATAATATTACCACTCGTCAAGAATGTAACACTGGACCTATTGCAGGTTCGCAGAGTTCCTTCACATATACCTGAAATTTAACACAGTCAGGGAAATACAGAACTGGACATCAGTGCTTCTTCGCAGTAAGGTTGCTAGACATCAGAGAACCATATCGGTGAGAATGGTATTTCGGCTCGAGATTGCAAGACAGCTCCTGTAATATAATACATAAGCGTATATTCAAACTCAATAAGTGAAAATAATTAAATGTGGCAAAGGTTATTTTGCTGAATGACAAAATAGACCTGATAGTTATATTTCAACTTTCTCGAGTTCTGGTAGCACTAGTTGTTGTTTGTTCTGCTTTCGAATCAATAAGATTAGACGCGTGGTATAAACGTTTTATACTTCTCATCTTACCGTCATCGCAAATTAAACTTTAACAACGATCGATGCTTTTTTTTATTAAATTTTATTTTAGGAATTGTTAAGGAGCACACAGTCCAATTAGAGAATTAAGAGACGTTATGAATTATGGCGATGCGATGGTTTAATGAAAGCGGGACTAGTGTGAACAGCCTACTCCGCGTGACTGCCAGTTTCATCTATCGTTTATTTCGTAAAACTAAAGGCATCAACGAGCGATCGAACAAGTCACGCAATAGAATCACAGGTGATGAAGCGCAAGATAGGACAAGTTTGACATGATGGTAGATTAAAAATTAGTGTAGAAGTGCTTTCGGCCTTGATGAAAGAGGTAAGCGTACCAATCTTGACCTACGCAATTAGCTTCTGACCAATAGAAGGCAATGTCCTAGGTCCTTGAACGCATCTAGCGGCAAGAGTGGGGGTTCTGTGTGGATAGCGCTTGAGTAGTTAACAAGGCCTGGGTCATGTGCGGTGACCTTAATCAGTAGCCTGTCGTAATCGTCAATCGTCGCGCGCTGTGGCCGGCACGCGAAAAGCGGCGAGTCAAGGCTACGTAGCGTAAGCTAGAGCATTGCCGCAAGGCGCCAAACACAAGAAGTCTACTAAGATCTCTTAGAATAGCGAATTATAGAGCTTAGAATAACGATGATATTGATGAACTACCAGCATCTCCACATAATATTAGTGGCGACGAGCCGAGAGAGGAAACCAGATATTCGGTGACTAGACAATTTATGGGCCCTGGTTTATATATCGCGAGCTCTCCGTCGTGACACAACCAGCCTCTTCTTTCTTAGGTCAATCTCAATATGCGTACATATTAGCACGTTAGTCTGCGATGAGGTTTAGGGTCCCAAGAGATGATGCTATGGGTACGCCGTAGTATAAAACAACGATATTAGTTTGGACGACCTGTGAGGGGAGTATTTATGGTCCTCTGACGTAGCATAGTACTTACAGCGCTTAAGGGCATGCATCTAACTTTTATGAAATGCCGCCGCCGCAGGGATGATTGAAATCGTACCCGACTGGGGCTTCGTAAAACCGCGTAGCAACAGTGTTATGCTGTTGCTGGCTTGGTGTTGGATTTAATTGGCTCACTAGCAGCAATTTACTAAAACTAGAAAATACGTAGAGGCAATACTCTCTCTCACTAAAAAACTTTGTGCTAGCTTCATTAGCAGCGACCATATCGTCGATTCAGAATGATGCTTCTCAAGCTCCTCCCCTCCCCACCTCTTCCTCCCCATCCTTCCAATTCAGCGAACGCAAGCGCGTAAGGAAAAGTGTAGAAAACGTGTTGCAACGATGCCTCAATGTGGTTCGTTCCGCCGGCGTTATTTCGAAGCGTCCGATAAAAGGGAGCATCCAGGATGTCCCAGTACTGTCTTCGGGGAGGGAGCACGCGCGGCTTGTGCCGCCTTAATCAGATCTGAGCGACCACCAGGGGCACTTTTTAAAACTAATTTGTAAAGTACAGGCCGCATGAAACCATTTAAAATTTCACTCGATTGCCCATAGAGATCACCTCTGTGAATTTTGTTCTATTTGAATGTTACTGCAAGAACCGTTTCAGAGGGCCTTTATAGCGAACAGTCATGCCGAATATAAAATTGCACACCTTTGCTTGTGACAGATAATTATGCCAGGAGGTAACAACTAATCTACTATGTGACAGGTTCGTGTGTCGTCTTTCACCTGTCTCTGTCTATCAAGTAGCGCAGTATTCCCCAGCACTACTATGTGAGTGCTCTTAATGTAGGGTTAAAGACTTTCGGTTTGTTGTGCTCGGACCTACCTCCAGTTTTTTTTTCAACTGACAGCGAGATCCTCTGCCCGATGTAAACAAAATCAAAGACCCTTAACATTTATCACCATGCGTAGTTTCGGCACTCGGGGGTGCCTGGCTTATGCTTCAAATTCGGACGGTGGTCTTCAGCCCTTCTACTTTTTAGCTTCTCGTCCTCGCATTTCTCTACCTCAGTACAAAGTACCGAAACCGAACACTACATTCTAGGTCGCCTCCCTGTTTTCCCTCTTCTTAATTCTCTCCACCATCTCTCTATTTGTGAGATAAAATGCACAGTACAGTTTACCATTGCGTTTTATGAGTTCTCAGTCCACAGGTCTGTATGAAATATTTTAATTTGAATTGTTGCTTTCCCCTAAGGAAGTAAGAAATGCGCCGCATTCTTAAGGGGCAAGGCACAACAGCATATTGATGCGCCTCCTAGAACGGAAGACAGGCCTAGGGGTCTCGACGCATTGCAAGTGTTTATGCGCTTGAAAATTTGATTTGCATATTCAGCGCTTGCGCCACGTTCAAAGTTTCAAGTTTCGAACTTTGCTTCTCGTACGCTAAGTCAATAAAAGTTACTGCGCAAGTGCGCGTTATTAGATTACTGCCCGCATTTTCAGCTTTTCACGTGGTGAGCCATCTCGTGCAGCCTTTGAAAAGCACTCACTGTGTACGCAGGAACATTTTACGTTTCTGAACTAAAACTTGCTTAAGGAAATAAACTTTGTTGAATAGACTACGCGAAGTTTTGTTCTTTGTTCCTGCCTTTTATTTCCTTTGAAATTCTGCTCCTCGCTTGTTTTAAGCAGTTCATTTGATGACAGGCACAAAAATATGTTTTGAAAAAAAAAGAAATACTCTAAATTCACACTGCTATTCAGAGCAGAGAAAATAACAACGAAACGCCTATATTCACGGGTTTTTTATTTAACATCCCTAACGCCTAACATAGCAAAGCTGGCTTTGATGTCACTTTTACTGCCCATGATTATCTTTCAAGTGCGCTTATCTACACTTATAGACGAAGAATATAAAAGTAGTTGAACCACCAGCATCTAGTAGATTAAGCCACAACACCCGATTGAATTCACAAAAAAAACAAATAAAAAGACAAGTGTGCTTAAAGACAAGAAACAACTTTTCACTGCTTCGTGAATCATGAATGCTCACAAGCACAAATTAAAATGGTTTAGTTTGTCTAAGAAAACCTTGAGTGGGGTCGTATGGGTGGCTAAATGAAGCTTTTCAGTTTCTACACGAGATTAGAGACCCAAATTACATTTTAAAATGTAATTTCATCATGTAGTAAATCCGGAAAACGAACGATATTGTTACACATTTTTCGGACAGCTCCTATAGTGCAGTATTCCTCTCATATAAACATGTTTGGTTTCGTTTGGGGGGTTTAACGTCCCAAAGCGACTCAGGCTATGAGAAACGCCGCAATGGAGGACTCCGGAAATTTCGACCACATGAGGTTCTTTGACGTGGAGTGGCAGCGCACAGCACACGAGCGCCTTGCTTTTCGCCTCCACCTAAAAGTGTCCGCCGAGGCCGGGATTCGATTCGGCGTCCTTGGGAACAGTATTCGAGCGCCGTAACCACTGCGCCACCCCGGTGGGCTCATATGAACATGTGTTGTCTTTCTATTGTAAACAAGGCTTTGGCGTATCTTTTATGATTGCTTTGGTTTTAATGCAGCGCCATTAATTACTGCTGTCCGGTGGACCACTTCTTTGTAACAGGAATGTTCTAGAAGGTAATCACACCTATTCAACTTTCCTATGAACTTGGAATTGCACTAAAGGATTATCCAAATGACTTCTTCGATTGGTGGGCACATGGGGAGAATAGGGCAATGTTCATCATTATGTTCTGCATATTGCGCACATTTTGAATTCGTGAGCTTGTTCAAGGGTTAAGAAGTTTTATTGCACACTAAATCTGTCTTAGTTATTTCATGCATATCATCTGGAACAATTTGACTTTTCGCTCCAAACGTCTGGTGGTAAATGCTAGAAATGATTGTGCAATGCGCACATAAAGGTTACATGCCTAAAGTGAACATATTGTGCAATAAAAATATAGCCCCAGCCACACACAAATATTGAGGGGGTGCTTTGAAAGGTTTATTTTATCTGCAGGCTGTAATAATATAAATCTATATTCACCTCTTGTCTTCACTCTCGCATGAATTACACAATTCAGTACTCTTAGGCGGTATGTGTAGGGCCGAATGTGCTTGGAACAGTTCATTGTCTGTTACACTAAAATTAAAACGTACTTGCTACATGAGCATATATACACTAGAAAACATTATGACTTATAAACTGCCCTACACTCACCAATGTGCAACAATGTTTGATTCAAAGGATCTCATGGACTAAATGCTGATAAACTTATGGCGTGTATTAAGCTTAACGCCAAGAAAAAAAAGCTGGTGTATCGCAATTATCAGAAAACGCCAACATTAAAAACGGCTGTTGAAGATTACACTTTATTCATTCTACACAAAATTCTTGCAGCTGTTTTATCACATGCACATTTTGGTTGCATTGTGTTCCCAAAGCTATGTGAATATTATTCTGCTGATGTCTGTAATGGTATCTTTCTTTATGTCTGAATGTTTCGAGGCAGTGCGTTTGCAGAGTGGAAGACGTATAGAAATGGTAATTATAAATGCACAAATGAGTGAATAAAGGTTTATCAGCCTCAGCCTCAGGCGGTAGGATAGCTAGAGAGGATACCGATTACTAGAGGTCGCTAATACTTGAGAGTATGAACTGTGCGCCGCATGTGTTCATTTTACTTTGTGCCACACTGAGAAGACAGTTCTTTCGCAACAACAATGATTAAGTATTCTGGTCTCATATAGGCTTGCAGCGTAGGAATGCAAGCAGGGGATTGGAGCTGTGTATACTGACAAATGCAAGGGTGGCTCATATAATGCGACTTGAGACATTGAACAAATATATTCCTTTCAGCAGTAGCAGGTAGAGATTGTAGCTTACATCATATACCGATGCGACACACAGCTTCCAGGTCAGGCACGTGTCGCTCCAGCCTTGGTTGCATGGGATTGCGCCTTGCGCAATAAGGAATCTCCTGATGCTTTCCCAGCAGCCTTTTGACGCAGGAACCACTTGATGGAAACTTGCATATTTATCCATAACCTTATTACGTAGCTTCGGAAGTATCTAGCTATATGAGAAGGGGTTGCCATAGACCGTAACGGAACTATCGGGGCGCAATATTTGATTGCCGGAGCGGAAACGGCGAGGCTATATGGGATAAACGCGGCGAGCCGAGTCACCATGTCTCACTTCCGTCCTCTCGAGCAAGATAGAATAAATATATGGTAGCACATATTGCGATAATCAGAATCCGGTTGGATGCATTAGGTTATATAAAGGACGTTCATATGTGTTTTGTTGAACAGGATGTAAACGTCAAGGCCAGCTAAAGGTAATGCGCCAGGGCAGGGAATTCGTAATCGTAGCACTAAGGAAACGCGGCAGATTGTTCATACGTGAAAATATAAAAAAAAGCAAGATTATTTTTCTGAAACTACAAGCATCTGTTCTAAAGTATTGTCCCTTCAAACTGCAATAAAGTATATTTTAGTATGCATGCTTTCATCTAGAATATTAGCTACGTCGACATATAGACACCTTCCGCCATTGTAGTTGTAAATATCATGGCGAGATACAGGAGCGGTAATGATTTAAAAAATGCGGTGAGATATTTGGCTTACCTCTTAAGCGTGCCAAAATGATAGCAGGATTTATTCAGGACCAATGTTTCTTTCACTACGAAATTTTTACAAAGCTGTATAACTTTCTTTTGTAGCCGTATGACTGAGCTTGGGTGGACATCATTGAGTAATCACTGCCCTAATACAAATCTAGTCCACCTTATAGGATTGCCCTAAATGTCCAACCAACACCGTTCCCAATACGAGTTATTGATTAATTTGCTCTCACCTCCAGTCGAAAAAGAACTACAGAACTCTGTCAAAAATACGACAAAATATCCTGTAGTTCTGTCGTAACCATCAGATTTTTCTGTAGTTCTGTAGTACTTTTCTGCAGTTGTGTAGCTTTTCTGTAGTATATTTCTGCTGTCTGTAGTTCTGTAGCACTTGAATGTTGTAACTATAGAAATTTCTGATGTTACTACAGAATTTTCTGTTGTCACAACAGGTTTCCCGTCATAAACCGCACAGAATTTTTATTGTAACATCAGAAAATGTTCTGCAGTTTTTTCCGACTGGTAGAAAAATTCGTCCCGATCCGGGGATCGAAACCGGGATGACTGCCTTTCCGGGGTAATCGCTCTACCAGCTGAGCTAACCAGGATGGTCAGCAGAACAGATGGTTATAACTACGATGTTTCTGACAAAAGCTATATATAGCTTTCTTTTGTAGCCATACGACCGCGCTTGGGTGGACGTCAGTGATTAATTACTCTGTTAAGTCTGCTACACCTTGGGGAATTCCTCTAATATCTGACCAGCAGTTATTCATTATTCTGTAGAAAGGGTAATATAAAATATTACTTAAGCTCAACTAAATTTTCTACGTACTGCAAAATGTCGTTCTCGTACGCGCTAACACCTGTTCCTAATAAAGTCTGCTTCACGTAGTTTGGCGGGCTTGCGTGACGTACAATTCGATCTTATCAGCATCATCATCACTGTGAGTATACCCCCGTAGGGCGAAGGCCTCTCCATTTTCCTCCAAAATACCCGGTCCTGTGCTAGCTGCATCCACTTGGCTCTTGCGAATTCTCTAACCTCATCCACCCATCTAATTTTCTGCCGCCACCTGTTAGGCTTACCTTCCATTGGAATTAAATTGCAACTCTTAGAACCATCGGTTACCCTCTCTTGGCACTAAATGTCCTGCGTATGTTCATTTATTCCTTTATATTTCAACTAGAATGTCAGTAACTTCAGTTATTCCTCTGATCCACTCGGCACGATTCTTATCACGTAACGTTACACCGAGAATGTTTCTTTCCATAGCCCTCTGCTTTGTCCTCAACTTATGTAGAACCCTCTTGGTTAGCCTTCACGTTTCAGCCTCATAGGCGAGTAGCGATAGGATGCAACTGTTGTATACTTTCCTCCTGAGTGATTGCGGTAAGCTGTTAGTGATAATGTTTTAATACGATCGAAATGTGCTTCATCCCAACCTTTTTCTCCTAGTTATTTTCCTTTCGTACTCCGGATCTGCGGTCACTACCTGTTCTAATTATATATGCTAACCTACCACTTCAAGTGATTCGCTAAATATATTAAGCTATCTTATACAACGTCCCAGTGTTAAATGAAGCAAAATTCTTTCTATTCAGTTAAAAATTTACATTATATGATCTTTTCGCTCGAAAAGAGCCTGCTGCATGCGACATATCCGTTTAGGTGCTGTCTAAACTTTTTCTGCTTTGCTAACAGTGAATATATACAACTTGACCCAAATGCGGTTTTTAATCCTGGCAAATTCGCAGCAGTGTTAAAGCGATAATGGCGGTTACAACAAAAAACTTGAAAAATATTTATGACAAGGGTATTTCCTGAGCACGAGAAAGGGTTGACTCTTAAGCCACGTTATCTAACACAGTCGGAGTCGATAGTGAAGACAGACTGCAGCGATTGAACAGCATAACGTAAACACCGAACACAATATGAGCAAATAAAAGTTTAATGAGGGCAGTAGCCACAACGCT